>VMDO01015777.1:0-50020 GCA_007922755.1 Pedetes capensis
GGGATATGGTTAGGGTTAGGGTTTCACCTAGGTTTAAGATACGGGTTAGGGTTAGGATTTCGGCTAGGGTTAGGGTTAGCTTTAGGTTTTCAGCTAGGGTTAGTTTTAGGGTTAGGTTTTCACCTAGAATTAGGGTTAGGCATAGCATTAGGGTTTTGCCTAGGGTTAGGGTTAGGTTTAGTTTTAGGGTTTCAGCTAGAGTTAAGATTAGGGATGGCATTGGTATTTCACCTAGGGTTAGTGTTAGGGTTCAGCTAGGGCTAGGGTTTGGGTTAGGGTTAGGGTTTCAGCTAGGGTTAGGGTTAGTGTTAGGGTTTTGCCTGTCATTAGAATTAGGTTTAGGTTTAGGGTTATGTTTAGGGTTAGGGTTAATGTTAGGGTTAGTGTTATGTTTTCGCCTAGGGATAGGGTGAGGGTTAGGTTTAGGGTTAAGGTTAGGGTTAGGGTTAGGGTTTCAGGTAGGGTTAGGGTTAGGTTTAGGGTTATGGTTTCACCTAGGTTTAGGATTAGGGTTATGGTTAGGTTTTCATCTAGGGTTAGTGTTAGTGTTCAGGTTTCACCTAGAGTTAGGGTTACAGTTAGGTTAAGGGTTATGCCTAAGGTTAGGGATAGGGTTAGGGTTTCACCTATGTTTAGGGTTAGGTTAGGGTTAGGGTTTACCTAGAATTAGGGTCAGGGTTACAGTTAGGGTTTTAGTGGGTTAGGTTTAGGTGTAGGGTTTCAGCTAGGGTTATGTTTAGGGTTAGGATTTGACCTAGGTTTAGGTATAGTGTTAGGTTAGGGTTTCGCCTAGGGTTAGAGTTAGGGTTAGGGTTAGGGTTTCATCTAGGGTTAGGGTAAGGGTTAGGTATAGTGTTTTGGCTAGTGTTAGAGTTTGTGTTAGTTATAGGGTTTCAGCTAGGTTTATGTTTAGGTTTAGGGGTAGGGTTCGCCTAGGTTTAGGGTTAGGTTTAGTGTTAGGCTTTCACCTAGGTTTAGGTTTAGGGTCTCAGCTAGAGTTAGGGTTAGCTTTTGGGTTCAGCTAGGGTTAGCGTTAGGGTTAATGATTCGCCTAGCATTAGGATAAGGGTTAGGGTTACTGTTTTGCCTAGGGCTAGGGTAAGGGTTAGCATTAGGTTTTCAGCTAGGGTTAGGGTTAGGGTTAGGGTTAGGGTTTCACCTAGGTTTAAGATAAGGTTTAGGGATAGGGTTTCGGCAAGGGTTAGGGTTAGCTTTAGGGTTTCAGCTAGGGTTAGTTTTAGGTTTAGGATTTCACCTAGCATTAGGGTTAGGGATAGCATTAGGGTTTTGCCTAGGGTTAGGTTTAGGTTTAGTTTTAGGTTTTCAGCTAGAGTTAAGATTAGGGATAGGGTTGGTGTTTCGCCTAGGGGTAGGGTCAGGGTTTCAGCTAGGGCTAGGATTTGGGTTAGGGTTAGGGTTTCAGCTAGGGTTAGGGTTACGGTTATGGTTTTGCCTGTCATTAGTATTAGGTTTAGGTTTAGGGTTATGTTTAGGTTTAGGGTTAGGGTTACGGTTAGGGTTATGTTTTTGCCTAGGGTTAGGGTGAGGGTGAGGTTTAGGGTTAGGGTTAGGGTTACGGTTAGTGTTTCAGGTAGGCTTAGCGTTAGGTTTAGGGTTATGGTTTCCCCTAGTGTTAGGATTAAGGTTATGGTTATGTTTTCACCTAGGGTTAGTGTTAGGGTTCAGGTTTCAACTAGAGTTAGGGTTACAGGTAGTTTAAGGGTTATGCCTAAGGTTAGGGTTAGGGTTAGGGTTTCACCTATGTTTAGGGTTAGGTTAGGGATAGGGTTTACCTACCCTAGGGGTAGGGTTGACCTAGGATTAGTGTCAGTGTTACAGTTAGGGTTTCGGAGGGTTAGGTTTAGGTGTAGGGTTTCAGCAAGGGTTAGTGTTAGGGTTAGGAATTCACCTAGGTTTAGGTATAGGGTTAGGTTAGGATTTGGCCTAGGGGTAGGGTTGGGGTAAGGGTTTCATATAGTGTTAGGGTGAAGGTTAGGTAGAGTGTTTTGGCTATTGTTAGAATTTGGGTTAGTTATAGGGTTTCAGCTAGGTTTATGATTAGGGTTTGGGATAGTGTTCCCCTAGGTTTAGGGTTAGTTTTAGTGTTAGGCTTTCACCTAGGTTTAGGGTTAGGGTCTCAGCTAGAGTTAGGGTTAGCTTTAGGGTTCAGCTAGGGTTAGCGTTAGTTTTAATGATTCGCCTAGCATTAGGATAAGGGTTCGGGTTACTGTTTTGCCTAGGGTTAGGGTAAGGGTTAGCATTAGGTTTTCAGCTAGGATTAAGTATAGGGTTAGGGTTAGGGTTTCACCTAGGTTTAAGAAAAGGGTTAGGGTTAGGGTTTCGGCTAGGGTTAGGGTTAGCTTTAGGTTTTCAGTTAGGGTTAGTTTTAGGGTTAGGTTTTCACCTAGCATTAGGGTTAGGGATAGCATAGGGTTTTGCCTAGGGTTAGGGTTAGGTTTAGTTTGAGGGTTTCAGCTAGAGTTAAGATTAGTGATGGGGTTGGTGTTTTGCCTAGGGGTAGGGTTAGGGTTTCAGCTAGGGCTAGGGTTTGGGTTAGGGTTAGGGTTTCAGCTAGGGTTAGGTTTAGGGTTAGGGTTTTGCCTGTCGTTAGGATTAGGTTTAGGTTTAGGTTTATGTTTAGGTTTAGGGATAGGGTTAGGGTTAGTGTTACGGTTTCGCCTAGGGTTAGGGTGAGGGTTATGTTTAGGGTTAGGTTTAGGGTTAGGGTTAGGGTTTCAGGTAGGGTTAGTGTAAGGGTTAGGTAGAGTGTTTTGGCTAGTGTTAGAGTTGGGTTAGGTATAGGGTTTCAGGTAGGTTTATGGTTAGGGTTATGGATAGTGTTCCCCTAGGTTTAGTGTTATGTTTAGTGTTAGACTTTCACCTAGGTTTAAGGTTAAGGTCTCAGCTAGAGTTAGGGTTAGCTTTAGGGTTCAGCTAGGGTTAGCGTAAGGGTTAATGATTTGCCTAGCATTAGTATAAGGGTTAGGGTTACTGTTTTGCCTAGGGTTAGGTTAAGGGTTAGCATTAGGTTTTCAGATAGGGTTGGGGTTACGGTTTCACCTAGGTTTAAGATAAGGGTTAGGGATAGGATTTTGGCAAGGGTTAGGGTTAGCTTTAGGGTTTCACCTAGGGTTAGTTTTAGGGTTAGGTTTTCACCTAGCATTAGGTTTAGGGATAGCATTAGGGTTTTGCCTAGGGTTAGGTTTAGGTTTAGTTTGAGGTTTTCAGCTAGAGTTAAGATTAGGGATAGGGTTGGTGTTTCGCCTAGGGGTAGGGTCAGGGTTTCAGCTAGGGCTAGGGTTTGGGTTAGGGTTAGTGTTTCAGCTAGGGTTAGGGTTACGGTTATGGTTTTGCCTGTGTTAGGATTAGGTTTAGTTTAGGTTTATGTTTAATGTTAGGGTTTGGGTTAGGGTTATGATTTCGCCTAGGGTTAGGGTGAGGGTTAGGTTTAGGGTTAGGGTTAGGGTTAGGGTTTCAGGTAGGTTTAGGGTTAGGTTTAGGATTATGGTTTCACCTAGGGTTAGGATTAGGGTTATGGTTAGGTTTTCACCTAGGGTTAGTGTTAGCGTTCAGGTTTCAACTAGAGTTAGGGTTACAGTTATGTTAACCGTTATGACTAAGGTTAGGGTTAGGGTTAGGGTTTCACCTGTGTTTAGGGTTAGGTTAGGGTTAGGGTTTCACCTAGGATTAGGGTCAGGGTTACAGTTAGGGTTTCGGAGGGTTAGGTTTAGGTGTAGGATTTCAGCTAGGGTTAGGGTTAGGGTTAGGATTTCACCTAGGTTTAGGTATAGGGTTAGGTTAGGGTTTCGCCTAGGGTTAGGGTTACGGTTAGGGTTAGGGTTTCATCTAGGGTTAGGGTAAGGGTTAGGTAGAGTGTTTTGGCTAGTGTTAGAGTTGGGTTTGGTATAGGGTTTCAGGTAGGTTTATGGTTAGGGTTATGGATAGGGTTCGCCTAGGTTTAGTGTTATGTTTAGTGTTAGGCTTTCACCTAGGTTTAAGGTTAAGGTCTCAGCTAGAGTTATGGTTAGCTTTAGGGTTCAGCTAGGGTTAGCGTAAGGTTTAATGATTTGCCTAGCATTAATATAAGGGTTAGGGTTACTGTTTTGCCTAGGATTAAGTTAAGAGTTAGCATTAGGTTTTCAGATAGGGTTGGGGTTAGGGTTAGGGTTAGGGTTTCACCTAGGTTTAAGATAAGGCTTAGGGATAGGAATTCCGCAAGGGTTAGGGTTATCTTTAGGGTTTCACCTAGGGTTAGATTTAGGGTTAGGTTTTCACCTAGCATTAGGGTTAGGGATAGCATTAGGGTTTTGCCTAGGGTTAGGTTTAGGTTTAGTTTTAGGGTTTCAGCTAGAGTTAAGATTAGGGATAGGGTTGGTGTTTCCCCTAAGGGTAGGGTTAGGGTTTCAGCTAAGGCTAGGATTTGGGTTAGGTTTAGGGTTTCAGCTAGGGTTAGGGTTAGGGTTGTGGTTTTGCCTGTCGTTAGGATTAGGTTTAGGTTTCGGGTTATGTTTAGGGTTAGGGTTAGGGTTAGGTTTAGGGTTATGGTTTCGCCTAGGTTTAGGGTTAGGATGAGGGTTAGGGTTAGGGTTAGGGTTAGGGTTGTGGTTTCGCCTAGGATTAGGTTGAGGGTTAGGGTTAGGGTTAGGGTTAGGGTTTTAGGTAGGGTTAGGGTTAGTCTTAGAGTTATGTTTTCATCTAGGGTTAGGATTAGGTTTATGGTTACGTTTTCACCTAGGGTTAGTGTTAGGGTTCAGGTTTCACCTAGAGTTAGGGTTACAGTTAGGTTAAGGGTTATGCCGAAGGTTAGGGTGAGGGTTAGGGTTTCACCTATGTTTAAGGTTAGGTTAGGTTTAGGGTTTCACCTAGGATTAGGGTCAGGGTTACAGTTAGGGTTTCAAAGTATTAGGTTAAGTGTAGGGTTTCAGCTAGGGTTAGGGTTAGGGTTAGTATTTCACCTAGGTTTGATATACGGTTAGATTAGGGTTTCGACTAGGATTAGGGTTAGTGTTAGGGTTAGGGTTTCATCTAGGGTTAGGGTAAGGGTTAGGTATAGTGTTTTGGCTAGTGTTAGAGTTTGGGTTAGTTATAGGGTTTCAGCTAGGTTTATGGTTAGGGTTATAGATAGGGTTCGCCTAGGTTTAGGGTTAGGTTTAGTGTTAGGCTTTCACCTAGGTTTAGGGTTAGGGTCTCAGCTAGAGTTAGGGTTAGTTTTAGGGTTCAGCTAGGTTTAGCGTTAGGGTTAATGATTCGCCTAGCATTAGGATAAGGGTTACGGTTACTGTTTTGCCTAGGGTTAGGGTAATGGTTAGCATTAGGTTTCCAGCTAGGGTTAGGGTTAGTGTTAGGGTTTCACCTAGGTTTAAGATAAGGGTTAGGGTTAGGGATTCGGCTAGGGTTAGGGTTAGCTTTAGGATTTCAGCTAGGGTTAGGTTTTGGGTTAGGGTTTCACCTAGCATTAGGGTTAGGGATAGCATTAGGGTTTTGCCTAGGGTTAGGGTTAGGTTAATTTTATTGTTTCAGCTAGAGTTAAGATTAGAGATAGGGTTGTTGTTTCTACTAGGGGTAGTGTTATGGTTTCAGCTACGGCTAGGGTTTAGGTTAGGGTTAAGATTTCAGCTAGGGTTAGGGTTAGGGTTATGGTTTAGCCTGTCGTTAGAATTAGGTTTAGGTTTAGGGTTATGTTTAGGTTTAGGGTTAGGGTTAGGTTTAGGGTTAGGGTTTCGCCTAGGGTTAGGGTGTGGGTTAGGTTTAGGTTTAGTGTTAGGGTTAGGGTTAGGGTTTCCGGTAGGGTTAGGGTTAGGTTTAGGGTTATGGTTTCACCTAGGGTTAGGATTAGTGTTATGTTTAGGTTTTCACCTAGTGTTAATGTTAGGGTTCAGGTTTCACTGAGAGTTAGGGTTAGAGTTAGGTTAAGGTTTATGCCTAAGGTTAGGTTTAGGGTTAGGTTTCACCTATGTTTAGGGTAAGGTTAGGGTTAGGGTTTAACCTAGGATTAGGGTCAGGGTTACAGTTAGGGTTTGGGAGGGTTAGATTTAGGTGTAGGGTTTCAGCTATGGTTAGGGTTAGTGTTAGGATTTCACCTAGGTTTAGGTATAGGGATAGTTTAGGGTTTCGCCTAGGTGTAGGTTTAGGTTTAGGGTTAGAGTTACATCTAGGGTTAGGGTAAGGGTTAGGTATAGTGTTTTAGCTAGTGTTAGAGTTTGGGTTAGTTATAGGGTTTCAGCTAGGTTTATGATTAGGGTTAGGAATAGGGTTCGCCTAGGATAGGGTTAGGTTTAGTGTTAGGTTTTCACCTAGGTTTAGGGTTAGTGTCTCAGCTAGAGTTAGGGTTAGCTTTAGGGTTCATCTAGGGTTAGCGTTAGGGTTAATGATTCGCCTAGCATTAGGTTAAGGGATAGGGTTACTGTTTTGCCTAGGGTTAGGTTAAGGGTTAGCATTAGGTTTTCAGCTAGGGTTAGGGTTAGGGTTAGGGTTAGGATTTCACCTAGGCTTAAGATAAGGGTTAGGGTTAGGGTTTCGGCTAGGGTTAGGTTTAGCTTTAGGGTTTCAGCTAGGGTTAGTTTTAGGGTTAGGGTTTCACCTAGCATTATGGTTAGGGATAGCATTCGGTTTTTGCCTAGGGTTATGGTTAGGTTTAGTTTTAGGGTTTCAGCTAGACTTAAGATTATGATAGGGTTGGTGTTTCGCTTGGGGTAGGGTTAGGGTGTCAGCTAGGGCTAGGGTTTGGGTTAGGGTTACGGTTTCACCTAAGGTTAAGATTAGGGTTATGGTTAGATTTTCACCTAGGGTTAGTGTTAGGGTTCAGGTTTCACCTAGAGTTAGGGTTACAGTTAGGTTAAGGGTTATGCCTAAGGTTAGGGTTAGGGTTAGGGTTTCACCTAGGATTAGGGTCAGGGTTAGAGTTAGGGTTTCAGAGGGTTAGGTTTATGTGTAGGGTTTCAGCTAGGGTTAGGTTGAGGGTTAGGATTTCACCTAGGTTTAGGTATAGGGTTAGGTTAGTGTTTTGCCTAGGGGTAGGGTTAGGGTTAGGGTTAGGGTTTCATCTAGGGTTAGGTTAAGGTTTAGGTATAGTGTTTTGGCTAGTGTTAGAGTTTGGGTTACTTATGGGGTTTCAGCTAGGTTTATGGTTAGGGTTATTGATAGGTTTCGGCTAGGTTTAGGGTTAGGTTTAGTGTTAAGCTTTCACCTAGGTTTAGGGTTAGGGTCTCAGCTAGATTTAGGGTTAGCTTTAGGGTTCACCTAGGGTTAGCGTTAGGGTTAATGATTCACCTAGCATTAGGATAAGGTTTAGCGTTACTGTATTGCCTAGAGTTAGGGTAAGGGTTAACATTAGGTTTTCATCTAGTGTTATTGTTAGGGTTAGGGTTAGGGTTTCACCTTGGTTTAAGATAAGGGTTAGGGTTAGGGTTTCGGCTTGGGTTAGGGTTAGCTTTAGGGTTTCAGCTAGGGTTAGTTTTAGGGTTAGGGTTTCACCTAACATTAGGGTTAGGGATATCATTAGTGTTTTGACTGGGTTTAGGGTTAGATTTAATTTTAGGGTTTCAGCTAGAGTTAAGTTTAGGGATAGGGTTGGTGTTTCGCCTGGGGTAGGATTAGGGTTTCAGCTAGGGCTAGGGTTTGGTTTAGCATTAGGGTTTCAGGTAGGGTTAGGGTTAGTGTTATGGTTTCACCTAGGTTTAAGATAAGGGTTAGGGTTAGGGTTTCGGCTAGGGTTAGGGTTAGCTTTAGGATTTCAGCTAGGGTTAGTTTTACGTTTAGGGTTTCACCTAGCATTAGGGTTAGGGATAGCATTAGGGTTTTGCCTAGGGTTAGGGTTAGGTTTAGTTCTATGGTTTCAGCTAGAGTTAAGATTAGAGATAGGGTTGTTGTTTCTCCTAGGGGTAGGGGTAGGGTTTCAGCTAGGGCTAAGGTTTGGGTTAGGTTTAAGTTTTCAGCTAGGGTTAGGGTTAGAGTTATGGTTTTGCCTGACGTTAGGATTAGGTTTAGGTTTAGGGTTATGTTTAGGGTTAGGGTTAGGGTTAGGGTTAGTGTTAGGGATAGGGTTTCGCCTAGGGTTAGGGTGAGGGTTAGGTTTAGGTTTAGTGTTAGGGTTAGGGTTAGGGTTTCAGGTGGGTTTAGGGTTAGGGTTAGGGTTATGGTTTCACCTAGGGTTAGGATTAGTGTTATGTTTATGTTTTCACCTAGGGTTAGTGTTAGGGTTCAGGTTTCACCTAGAGTTAGGGTTACAGTTAGGTTAAGGGTTATGTCTAAAGTTAGGGTTAGGGTTAGGGTTTCACCTATGTTTAGGGTTAGGTTAGGGGTAGGATTTCACCTAGGATTAGGGTCAGGGTTACAGTTAGGGTCTCAGAGTGTTAGGTTTACGTGTAGGGTTTCAGCTAGGGTTAGGGTCAGGGTTAACAATTCACCTAGGTTTAGGTATAGGGATAGGTTAGGGTTTCGCCTAGGTTTAGGGTTAGGGTTAGGGTTTCATCTAGGGTTAGGGTAAGGGTTAGGTATAGTGTTTTGGCTATTGTTAGAGTTTGGGTTAGTTATAGGTTTTCAGCTTGGTTTATGGTTAGGGTTATTGATAGGGTTCGCCTAGGTTTAGGGTTAGGTTTAGTGTGAGGCTTTCACCTAGGTTTAGGGTTAGGGTCTCAGCTAGAGTTAGGGTTAGCTTTAGGGTTCAGCTAGGGTTAGCGTTAGGGTTAATGATTCGCCTAGCGTTAGTATAAGGGTTAGGGTTACTGTTTTGCCTAGGGTTAGGGTAAGGGTTAGCATTAGGTTTTCAGCTAGGGTTAGGGTTAGGGTTAGGGTTTCACCTAGGTTTAAGATAAGGTTTAGGGGTAGGGTTTCGGCTAGGGTTAGGGTTAGCTTTAGGGTTTCAGCTAGGGTTAGTTTTAGGGTTTGGGTTTCACCTAGCATTAGGGTTAGGGATAGCATTAGGGTTTTGCCTAGGGTTAGGTTTAGGTTTAGTTTTAGGGTTTCAGCTAGAGTTAAGATTAGGGATCGGGTTGGTGTTTCGCCTGGGGTAGGGTTAGGGTTTCAGCTGGGGCTAGGGTTTGGGTTAGGGTTGGGGTTTCAGCTAGGGTTAGGTTTAGGTTTATGGTTTTGCCTGTCGTTATGATTAGGTTTAGGTTTAGGGTTATGTTTAGGGTTAGGTTTAGGGTTCGGGTTAGGGTTATGGTTTCGCCTAGGGTTAGGGTGAGTGTTAGGGTTAGGGTTAGGTTTAGGGTTAGGGTTTTAGGTAGGGTTAGGGTTGGTTTAGTGTTATGGTTTCACCTAGGGTTAGGAGTATGGTTATGGTTAGGTTTTCACCTAGGGTTAGTGTTAGGGTTCAGGTTTCACCTAGATTTAGGGTTACATTTATGTTAAGGGTTATGCCTAAGGTTAGGGTTAGGGTTAGGGTTTCACCTATGTTTAGGGCTGGGTTAGGGTTAGGGTTTCACCTAGGATTAGGGTCAGGGTTACAGTTAGGCTTTCGGAGGGTTAGGTTGAGGTGTAGGGTTTCAGATAGGGTTAGGGTTAGGGTTAGGATTTCACCTAGGTTTAGGTACAGGGTTATGTTAGGGTTTCGCCTAGGGTTACGGTTAGGGTGAGGATTATGGTTTCCTCTAGGGTTAGGGTAAGGGTTAGGTATAGTGTTTTGGCTAGTGTTAGTGTTTGGGTTAGTTATAGGGTTTCAGCTAGGCTTATGGTTAGGGTTAGGGATAGGGTTCGCCTAGGTTTAGGGTTAGGTTTAGTGTTAGGCTTTCACCTAGGTTTAGGGTTAAGGTCTCAGCTAGAGTTAGGGTTAGCTTTAGGGTTCAGCTAAGGTTACCGTTAGGGTTAATGTTTCGCCTAGCATTAGGATAAGGGATAGAGTTACTGTTTTGCCTATGGTTAGGGTAAGGGTTAGAATTAGGTTTTCAACTAGAGTTAGGGTTAGGGTTCGGGTTCGGGTTTCACCTAGGTTTAAGATAAGTGTTAGGGATAGGGTTTCGGCTAGTGTTAGGGTTAGCTTTAGGGTTTCAGCTAGGGTTAGTTTTAGGGTTAGGGTTTCACCTAACATTAGGGTTAGGGATAGCATTAGGATTTTGCCTAGGGTTAGGGTTAGGTTTAGTTATAGGGTTTCAGCTAGAGTTAAGATTAGGGATAGGGTTGGTGTTTCGCCTAGTGGTAGGGTTAGGGTTTCAGCTAAGGCTAGGGTTTGGGTTAGGGTTAGGGTTTCACCTAGCGTTAGGTGTAGGGTTATGATTTTGCCTGACGTTAGGATTAGGTTTAGATTTACGGTTATGTTTAGGGTTAGGGATAGGGTTAGGTTTAGGGTTTCGCCTAGGGTTAGGGTGAGGGTTAGGTTTATGGTTAGTGTTAGGGATACGGTTAGGGTTTCATGTAGGGTTAGGGATAAGTCTAGCATATTGTTTCACCTAGGGTTAGGATTAGGGTTATGGTTAGGTTTTCACCTAGGTTTAGGGTTAGGGTTCAGGTTTCACCTAGAGTTAGGGCTACAGTTAGTTTAAGGCTTATGCCTAAGGTTAGGGTTAGGGTTAAGGTTTCACCTATGTTTAGGGTTAGGTTAGGGTTAGGGTTTCACCTAGGATTAGGGTCAGGGTTACAGTTAGGGTTTCGGAGGGTTAGGTTTATGTGTAGGGTTTCAGCTAGGGTTAGGGTTAGGGTCAGGATTTCATCTAGGTTTAGGTATAGGGTTAGGTTAGGGTTTTGCCTAGGGTTAGTGTTAGGGTTAGGGTTTCATCTAGGGTTAGGGTAAGGGTTAGGTATAGTGTTTTGGCTAGTGTTAGTGTTTGGGTTTGTTATAGGGTTTCAGCTAGGTGTATGGTTAGCGTTAGGGATAGGGTTCGCCTAGGTTTAGGCTTAGGTTTAGTGTTAGGCTTTCACCTAGGTTTAGGGTTAATGCTTCATCTAGAGTTAGGGTAAGCTTCATGGTTCAGCTAGGGTAAGCGTTAGGGTTAATGATTTGCCTAGCATTAGGATAAGGGTTAGGGTTACTGTTTTGCCTAGGGTTAGGGTCAGGGTTAGCATTACGTTTTCAGCTAGGGTTAGGGTTAGTTTTAGGGTTTCACATAGGTTTAAGATAAGGGTTAGGGTTAGGGTTTTGGCTAGGGTTAGGTTTTGCTTTAGGATTTCAGCTAGGGTTAGTTTTAGGGTTAGGGTTTCACCTAGCATTAGGGTTAGGGATAGCATTAGGGTTTTGCCTAGGGTTAGGTTTAGGTTTAGTTTTATTGTTACAGCTAGAGTTAACATTAGAGATAGGGTTGTTGTTTCACGTAGGGGTAGGGTTAGGGTTTCAGCTAGGGCTAGGGTTTCGGTTAGGGTTAAGGTTTCAGCTAGGGTTAAAGTTAGGTTTATGGTTTTGCCTGTGTTAGGATTAGGTTTAGGTTTAGGGTTATGTTTAGGGTTAGCGTTAGGGTTAGGGTTAGGGTTAGGTTTAGGGTGAGGTTTTGGTTTAGGTTTAGTGTTAGGATTAGGGTTAGGGTTTCAGGTAACGTTAGGGTTATGTTTAGGGTTATGGTTTCACCTAGGGTTAGGATTAGTGTTATGTTTAGGTTTTCACCTAGTGTTAGTGTTAGGGTTCAGGTTTCACCTAGAGTTAGGGTAGAGTTAGGTTAAGGGTTATGCCTAAGGTTAGGGTTAGGGTTAGGGTTTCACCTATGTTTAGGGTTAGGTTAGGGTTAGGGTTTCACCTAGGATTAGGGTCAGGGTTACAGTTAGGGTTTCGGAGGGTTAGGTTTAGGTGTAGGGTTTCAGCTAGGGTTAGGGTTAGGGTTAGGATTTCACCTAGGTTTAGGTATAGGTTTAGGTTAGGGTTTCGCCTAGGGTTATGTTTAGGGTTAGGTTTAGGGTTTCATCTAGGGTTAGGGTAAGGGTTAGGTATAGTGTTTTGGCTAGTGTTAGAGTTTGGGTTAGTTATAGGATTTCAGCTAGGTATATGGTTAGGGTTAGGGATAGGGTTCGCCTAGGTTTAGGGATAGGTTTAGTGTTAGGCTTTCACCTAGGTTTAGGGTTAGGGTCTCAGCTAGAGTTAGGGTTAGCTTTAGGGTTCAGCTAGAGTTAGTGTTAGGGTTAATGATTCACCTAGCATTAGGATAAGGGATAGGGTTAATGTTTTGCCTATGGTTAGGGTAAGGGTTAGCATTAGGTTTTCAGCTAGGGTTAGGGTTAGGGTTTGGGTTAGGGTTTCACCTAGGTTTAAGATAAGGGTTAGGTTAGGGTTTCGTCTAGGGTTAGGGTTAGCTTTAGGGTTTCAGCTAGGGTTAGTTTTAGGGTTAGGTTTTCACCTAGCATTAGGTTTAGGGATAGGTTTGCGTTTTGCCTAGGTTTAGGGTTAGGTTTAGTTTTCTTGTTTCAGCTAGAGTTAAGATTAGGGATAGGGTTGGTGTTTCTCCTAGGGGTAGGTTTAAGATTTCAGCTACGGCTAGGGTTTGGGATAGGGTTAGGGTTTCAGCTAGGGTTAGGTTTAGGGTTATGGTTTTGCCTGTCGTTAGGATTAGGTTTAGGTTTAGGGTTATGTTTAGGGTTAGAGTTAGGGTTAGGGTTTGGGATATGGTTTTGCCTAGGTTTCGGGTGAGGGTTAGGATTAGGGTTAGGGTTAGGGTTAGGATTAGGATTCTAGGTAGGGTTAGGGTTAGGTTTAGGGTTATGGTTTCACCTAGGGTTAGGATTAGGGTTATGGTTAGGTTTTCACCTAGGGTTAGTGTTAGGGTTCAGGTTTCACCTAGAGTTAGGGTTACAGTTAGGTTAAAGGTTATGCCTAAGTTTAGGGTTAGGGTTAGGTTTTCACCTATATTTAGGTTTAGGTTAGGATTAGGGTTTCACCTAGGATTAGGGTCAGGGTTAGTGTTTTACCTATGTTTAGGGTTAGGTTAGGTTTCGGGTTTCACCTAGCATTAGGGTCAGGGTTACATTTAGGGTTTCGGAGGGTTAGGTTTAAGTGTAGGGCTTCAGCTAGGGTTAGGGTTAGGGTTAGGATTTCACCTAGCTTTAGGTATAGGGTTTGGTTAGGGTTTCGCCTTGTTTTTGGGCTAGGGTTAGGGTTAGGGTTTCATCTAGGGTTACGGTAAGGGTTAGGTATAGTGTTTTGGCTAGTGTTAGTGTTTGGGTTAGTTATAGGGTTTCAGCTAGGTTTATGGTTAGGGTTAGGGATACGGTTCGCCTAGGTTTTGGGTTAAGTTTAGTGTTAGGCTTTCACCTAGGTTTAGGGTTAGGGTCTCAGCTAGAGTTAGGGTTCGCTTTAGGGTTCAGCTAAGGTTAGCGTTAGGGTTAATGATTCGCCTAGCATTAGGATAAGGGATAGAGTTACTGTTTTGCCTATGGTTAGGGTAAGGGTTAGAATTAGGTTTCAGCTAGAGTTAGGGTTAGGGTTCGGGTTAGGGTTTCATCTAGGTTTAAGATAAGTGTTAGGGTTAGGGTTTCGGCTAGTGTTAGGGTTAGCTTTAGGGTTTCAGCTAGGGTTAGTTTTAGGGTTAAGGTTTCACCTAATATTAGGGTTAGGGATAGCATTAGGGTTTTGCCTAGGGTTAGGGTTAGGTTTAGTTATAGGGTTTCACCTAGAGTTAAGATTAGGGATAGGGTTGGTGTTTCGCCTAGTGGTAGGGTTAGGGTTTCAGCTAGGGCTAGGGTTTGGGTTAGGGTTAGGGTTTCATCTAGCGTTAGGTTTAGGGTTATGATTTTGCCTGTCGATAGGATTAGGTTAAATTTAGGATTATGTTTAGGGTTAGGGATAGGGTTAGGTTTAGGGTTTCACCTAGGGTTAGGGTGAGGGTTAGGTTTAGGGTTAGTGTTAGGGATAGGGTTAGGGTTTCATGTAGGGTTAGGGTTAAATTTAGGGATATGGTTTCACCTAGGGTTAGGATTAGGGTTATGGTTAGGTTTTCACCTATGGTTAGGGTTAGGGTTCAGGTTTCACCTAGAGTTAGGGTTACAGTTAGTTTAAGGCTTATGCCTAAGGTTAGGGTTAGGGTTAGGGTTTCACCTATGTTTAGGGTTACGTTAGGGTTAGGGTTTCACCTAGGATTAGGGTCAGGTTTACATTTAGGGTTTTTGTATTGTTAGTTTTAGGTGTAGGATTTCATCTAGGGTTAGGGTTAGGGTTAGGACTTCACCTAGGTTTAGGTATAGGGTTAGGTTAGGGTTTCGCCTAGGGTTTGGGTTAGGGTTAGGGTTAGGGTTTCATCTAGGGTTAGGGTAAGGGTTAGGTATAGTGTTTTGGCTAGTGTTAGAGTTTGGGTTATTTATAGGGTTTCAGATAGGTCATGGTTAGTGTGAGGGATAGGGTTCGCCTAGGTTTAGGGTTAGGTTTAGTGTTAGGCTTTCACGTAGGTTTAGCGTTAGAGTATCAGCTCGAGTTAGGGTTTGCTTTAGGGTTCAGCTAGGGTTAGAGTTATGGTTAATGATTCGCCTAGCATTAGGATAGGGGTTAGGGTTACTGTTTTGCCTAGGGTTAGGGTATGGGTTAGCATTAGGTTTTCAGCTAGGGTTAGGGTTAGGGTTCGGGGTAGGGTTTCACCTAGGTTTAAGTTAAGGGTTAGGCTTAGGGATGCGAATAGGGTTAGGGTTAGCTTTAGGGTTTCAGCTAGGGTTAGTTTTAGGGTTAGGGTTTCACCTAGCATTAGGGTTAGCGATAGCATTAGGGTTTTGCCTAGGGTTAGCGTTAGGTTTAGTTTTATTGTTTCAGCTAGAGTTAAGATTAGAGATAGTGTTGTTGTTTCTCCTAGGGGTAGGTTTAGGGTTTCAGCTAGGCCTAGAGTTTCTGTTAGGGTTAGGGTTTCAGCTAGGGTTAGGGGTAGGATTATGATTTTGCCTGTCGTTAGGGTTAGGTTTAGGTTTAGGGTTATGTTTAGTGTTAGGTTTAGTGTTAGGGTTATGGTTTCGCCTAGGGTTAGATTGAGGGTTAGGTTTAGGCGTAGGGTTAGGGTTAGGGTTACGGTTCTAGGTAGGGTTATTGTTAGGTTAGTGTTATTGTTTCACCTAGGGTTAGGATTAGGGTTATGGTTAGGTTTTCACCTAGTGTTAGTGTTAGGGTTCAGGTTTCACCTAGAGTTAGGGTTACAGTTAGGTTAAGGGTTATGCCTAATGTTAGGGTTAGGGTTAGGGTTTCACCTATGTTTAGGTTTAGGTTAGGGTTTCACCTAGGATTAGTCTCAGGGTTACAGTTAGGGTTTCAGAGGGTTAGGTTTAGGTGTATTGTTTCAGCTAGGGTTAGGGTTAGGGTTAGGATTTCACCTAGGTTTAGGTATAGGGTTAGGTTAGGGTTTCGCCACCGTTAGGGTTAGGGTTAGGGTTTCATCTAGGTTTAGGTAAGGGGTAGGTATAGACTTTTGGCTAGTGTTAGACTTAGGGTTAGTTATAGGGTTCCAGCTAGGTTTATGGTTTGGTTAGGGATAGGGTACGCCTACGTTTAGGGTTAGGTTTAGTGTTAGGCTTTCACCTAGGTTTAGGGTTAGGGTCTCAGCTAGAGTTAGGGTTAGCTTTAGGGTTCAGCTAGGGTTAACGTTAGGGTTAATGATTCGCCTAGCATTAGGATAAGGGTTAGGGTTACTGTTTTGCCTAGGGTTAGGGTAAGGGTTAGCATTAGGTTTTCAGCTAGGGTTAGGGTTAGGGTTAGGGTTAGACCTTGGTTTAAGATAAGGGTTAGGCTTAGGGTTTCGGCTAGGGTTAGGGTTAGCTTTAGGGTTTCAGCTAGGGTTAGTTTTAGGGTTAGGTTTTCACCTAGCATTAGGTTTAGGGATAGCATTAGGGTTTTGCCGAGCGTTAGGATAAGGTTTAGTTTGAGGGTTTCAGCTAGAGTTAAGATTAGGGATAGGGTTGCTGTTTCGCTTGGGGTATGGTTAGGGTTTCAGCTAGGGCTAGGGTTTGGGTTAGGGTTAGGGTTTCAGCTAGGGTTAGGGTTAGGGTTATGGTTTTGCCTGTCGTTAGGATTAGGTTTAGGTTTAGGGTTATGTTTAGCGTTAGGGTTAGGGTTAGGGTTAGGGTTATCGTTTCGCCTAGCGTTAGGGTGAGGGTTAGGATTAGGATTAGGGTGAGGGTTAGGGTTAGGGTTTCAGGTAGGGTTAGGGTTGGGTTTAGGCTTATGGTTTCACCTAGGTTTAGGATTAGGGTTATGGTTAGGTTTTCACCTAGGTTTAGTGTTAGGATTCAGGTTTCACCTAGAGTTAGGGTTACAGTTAGGTTAAGGGTTATGCCTAAGGTTAGGGTTAGGGTTAGGGTTACACCTATGTTTAGGGTTAGGTTAGGGTTAGGGTTTCACCTAGGATTAGGATCAGGGTTAGGGTTTCACCTATGTTTAGGGTTAGTTTAGTGTTAGGGATTCACCTAGGATTAGGGTGAGGGTTACAGTTAGGGTTTCGGAGGGTTAGGTTTAGGTGTAGGGTTTCTGCTAGGGTTAGGGTTAGGGTTAGGATTTCACCTAGGTTTAGGTAAAGGGTTATGTTAGGGTTTCGGCTAGGGTTAGGGTTAGGGTTAGGGTTAGGGTTTCATCTAGAGTTAGGGTAAGGGTTAGGTATAGTGTTTTGGCTAGTGTTAGAGTTTGGGTTAGTTATAGGGTTTCAGCTAGGTTTATGGTTAGGGTTAGGGATAGGGTTCGCCTACGTTTAGGGTTAGGTTTATTGGTAGGCTTTCACCTAGGTTTAGGGTTAGGGTCTCAGCTAGAGTTATGGTTAGTTTAGGGTTCAGCTCGGGTTAACGTTAGGGTTAATGATTCGCGTAGCATTAGGATAAGGGTTAGGGTTACTGTTTTGCCTAGGGTTGGGGTAAGGTTTAGCATTAGGTTTTCAGCTAGGATTAGGGTTTGGTTAGGGTTTCACCTAGGTTTAAGATAAGGGTTAGGGTAAGGGTTAGGGTTAGGGTTTCACCTATGTTTAAGATAAGGGTTAGGTTTAGGGTTTCGTCTAGGGTTAGGGTTAGCTTTAGGGATTCAGCTAGGGTTAGTTTTAGGGTTAGGGTTTCACCTAACATTAGGGTTAGGGATAGCATTAGGGTTTTGCCTAGGGTTAGGGTTAGGTTTAGTTTTAGCTTTTCAGCTAGAGGTAAGATTATGGATAGGGTTGGTGTTTTGCTTGGGGTAGGGTTAGGGTTTCAGCTAGGGCTAGGGTTTGGGTTAGGGTTAGGGTTTCAGCTAGGGTTAGGGTTAGGTTTATGGTTTTGCCTGTCGTTAGGATGAGGTTTAGGTTTAGGGTTATGTTTAGGTTAGGGTTAGGGTTAGGGTTATGATTTCCCCTAGGGTTAGGGTGAGGGTTAGGTTTAGGTTTAGGGTTAGGGTTAGGGTTTCAGGTAGAGTTAGGGTTAGGTTTAGTGTTATGGTTTCACCTAGGGTTAGGATTAGGGTTATGGTTAGGTTTTCACCAGGGTTAGTGTTAGGGTTCAGGTTTCACCTAGAGTTAGGGTTACACTTAGGTTAAGGGTTATTCCTAAGGTTTGGTTTAGGGTTAGGGTTTCACCTATGTTTAGGGTTAGGTTAGGTTTAGGGTTTTACCTAGGATAGGGTCAGGGTTACTGTTAGGGTTTCGGAGGGTTAGGTTTAGGTGTAGTGTTTCAGCTAGGGTTAGTGTTAGGGTTAGGATTTCTCCTAGGTTTAGGTATAGGGTTAGGTTAGGGTTTCGCCTAGGTTTACGGTTAGGGTTAGGGTTAGGGTTTCATCTAGGGTTAGGGTAAGGGTTAGGTATAATGTTTTGGCTAGTGTTGGAGTTTGGGTTAGTTATAGGGTTTCAGCTAGGTTTATGGTTAGGGTTATGGATAGGGTTCGCCTAGATTTAGGGTTAGGTTTAGTGTTAGGCTTTCACCTAGGTTAAGGGTTAGGGTCTCAGCTAGAGTTAGGGTTAGCTTTAGGGTTCAGCTAGGGTTAGCTTTAGGGTTAATGATTCGCCTAGCATTAGGATAAGGGTTATGGTTACTGTTTTCCCTGGGTTAGGGTAAGGGTTAGCATTAGGTTTTCAGCTAGGGTTAGGGTTAGGGTTCGGGTTAGGGTTTCACCTAGGTTTAAGATAAGGTTTAGGGTTAGGGTTTCGGCTAGGGTTATTGTTAGTTTAGGGTTTCAGCTAGGGTTAGTTTAGGGTTAGTGTTTCACCTAGCATTACGGTTAGGGATAGCATTAGGGTTTTCCCTATGGTTCGGGTTATGTTTACTTTTATTTTTTCAGCTAGAGTTAAGATTAGGGATAGGGTTGGTGTTTTGCCTAGGGGTAGGGTTAGGATTTCAGCTAGGGCTAGGGTTTGGGTTAGTGTTAGGGTTTCAGCTAGGGTTAGGGTTAGGGTTATGGTTTTGCCTGTCGTTAGGATTAGGTTTAGGTTTAGGGTTATGTTTAGGGTTAGGGTTAGTGTTAGTGTTAGGGATAGGGTTTTGCCTAGGGTTAGGGTTAGGGTTAGGTTTAGGGTTAGTGTTAGGGTTAGGGCTAGGATTTCATGTAGGGTTAGTGTTAGGTTTAGGGTTATGTTTTCACCTAGGGTTAGGTTTAGGGTTATGGTTACGTTTTCACCTAGGGTTAGTGTTAGGGTTCAGGTTTCACCTAGAGTTAGGGTTACAGTTAGGTTAAGGGTTATGCCTAAGGTTAGGGTTAGGGTTAGGGTTTCACCTATGTTTAGGGTTATGTTAGGTTTAGTGTTTCATCTAGGATAAGGGTCAGGGTTACAGTTATGTTTTCCGAGGGTTAGGTTTAGGTGTAGGGTTTCTATGGTTAGGGTTTTTGTTAGGATTTCACCTAGGTTTAGGTATAGGGTTATGTTAGGGTTTCCCCTAGGGTTAGGGTTAGAGTTAGGGTTAGGGTTTCATCTAGGTTTATGGTAAGGGTTCGGTATAGTGTTTTGTCTAGTGTTATAATTTGGGTTAGATATAGGCTTTCAGCTAGGTTATCGTTAGTGTTAGGGATAGGGTTCGCCTAGGTTTAGGGTTAGGTTTAGTGTTAGGCTTTCACCTAGGTTTAGGTTTAGGGTCTCAGCTAGAGTTAGGGTGAGCTTTAGGGTTCAGCTAGGGTTAGCGTTAGGGTTAATGATTCGCCTAGCATTAGGATAAGGGTTGGGGTTACTGTTTTGACTAGGGTTAGGGTAAGGGTTAGCATTAGGTTTTCAGCTAGGGTTAGGGTTAGGGTTAGGGTTTCAACTAGGTTTAATATATGGGTTAGGGTTAGGGTTTTGACATCGTGTTAGGGTTAGCTTTAGGGTTTCAGCTAGGGTTAGTTTTAGGGATAGGGTTTCACCTAGCATTAGGGTTAGGGATAGCATTAGGGTTTAGCCTAGGGTTAGGGTTAGGTTTCATTTTAGATTTTCAGCTAGAGTTAAGATTAGGGATAGGGTTGGTGTTTTGCCTAGGGGTAGGTTTAGGGTTTCAGCTAGGGCTAGGATTTGGGTTAGGGTTAGTGTTTCAGCTAGGGTTAGGGTTAGGGTTATGGTTTTCCCTGTCGTTAGGATTAGGTTTAGGTTTAGGTTTAGGTTTAGGGTTAGGTTTATGGTAAGTGTTACGGTTTCGCCTAGTTTTAGGGTGAGGGTTAGGTTTAGGGATAGGGTGAGGGTTATGGTTAGTGTTAGGGTTAGGTTTATGGTTTTCCCTGTCGTTAGGATAAGGTTTAGGGTTAGGTTTAAGTTTAGGGTTAAGGTTAGGTTTAGGGTTATGGTTTCGCCTAGGGTTAGGGTGAGGGTTAGGTTTAGGGTTAGGGTTAGGTTTAGGGTTAGGGTTTCAGGTAGAGTTCGGGTTAGGTTTAGGGTTATGGTTTCACCTAGGGTTAGGATTAGGGTTATGGTTAGGTTTTCACCTAGGGTTAGTGTTAGGGTTCAGATTTCACCTAGAGTTAGGGTTATAGTTAGGTTAAGGGTTATGCCTAAGGTTAGGGTTAGGGTTAGGGTTTCACCTATGTTTAGGGTTAGGTTAGGGTTAGGGTTTCACCTAGGATTAGGGTCAGGGTTACAGTTAGGATTCGGAGGGTGAGGTTTAGGTGTAGGGTTTCAGCTAGGGTAAGGGTTAGGGTTAGGATTTCACCTAGGTTTAGGTATAGGGTTAGGTTAGGGTTTCGCCTATGGTTAGGGTTAGGGTTAGGGTTAGGGTATCATCTAGGGTTAGGGTAAGGTTTAGGTATAGTATTTTGGCTAGTGTTAGAGTTTGGGTTGTTATAGGGTTTCAGATAGGATTATGGTTAGGGTTAGGGATAGGGTTCGCCTAGGTTTAGGGTTAGGTTTAGTGTTAGGCTTTCACCTAGGTTTAGGGATAGGGTCTCAGCTAGAGAAAGCGTTAGCTTTAGGGTTCAGCTCGGGTTAGGTTAGGGTTAATGATTTGCCTAGCATTAGGATAAGGGTTAGGGTTACTGTTTTGCCTAGGGTTAGGGTAAGGGTTAGCATTAGGTTTTCAGCTAGGGTTAGGGTAAGGGTTATGGTTAGGGTTTCACCTAGGTTTAAGATAAGGTTTAGGGTTAGGGTTTCGTCTATATTTAGGGATAGCTTAAGGTTTTCAGCTAGGGTTAGTTTTATGGTTAGGGTTTCACCTAATATTAGGGTTAGGGAGAGCATTAGGGTTTTGCCTAGGGTTAGGGTTAGGTTTCGTTTTAGGGTTTCAGCTAGAGTTAAGATTACGAATAGGGTTGGTGTTTCGCCTAGGGGTAGGGATAGGGTTTCAGCTAGGGCTAGGGTTTGGATTAGGGTTAGGGTTTCAGCTAGGGTTATGGTTAGTGTTATGGTTTTGCCTGTTGTTAGGATTAGGTTTGGATTTAGGGTTATGTTTAGGGTTAGAGTTAGGGTTAGGGTTATGCTTATGGTTTCGCCTAGGGTTAGGGTGAGGGTGAGGTTTAGGGTTAGGGTTAGGTTTAGGGTTTCTGGTAGGGTTAGGGTTAGGTTTAGTGTTATGGTTTCACCTAGCGTTAGGATTAGGGTTATGGTTAGGTTCTCACCTAGGGTTAGTGTTAGGGTTCAGGTTTCACCTAGAGTTAGGGGTAGAGTTAGGTAAAGGGTTATGCCTAAGGTTAGGGTTAGGATTAGGGATTCACCTATGTTTAGGGTTAGGTTAGGGTTAGGGTTTCACCTAGGATTAGGTTCAGGGATACAATTAGGGTTTCAGAGGGTTAGGTTTAGGTGTAGGGTTTCAGCTAGGGTTAGGGTTAGGGTTAGGATTTCAACTAGGTTTAGGTATAGGGTTAGGTTAGGGTTTCGCATAGGGTTAGGGTTAGGGTTAGGGTTAGGGTTTCATCTAGGTTTAGGGTAAGGGTTAGGTAGAGTGTTTTGGCTAGTGATAGAGATTGGGATAGTTATAGGGTTTCAGCTAGGTTTAAGGTGAGGGTTAGGGAAAGGGTTCGCCTAGTTTTAGGTTTAGGTTTAGTGTTAGGCTTTCACCTAGGTTTAGGGTTAGGGTCTCAGCTAGAGTTAGGGTTAGCTTTAGGGTTCAGCTAGGGTTAGCGTTATGGTTAATGATTCGCCTATCATTAGGATAAGGGTTAGGGTTATTGTTTTGCCTAGGGTTGGGTAAGAGTTAGCAGCATTAGGTTTTCAGCTAGGGTTAGGGTTAGGGTTAGGGTTTCACCTAGGTTTAAGATAAGGATTAGTGTTAGGGTTCCAGCTAGGGTTAGGGTTAGCTTTAGGGTTTCAGCTAGGGTTAGTTTTAGGGTTAGAGTTTCACCTAGCATTAGGTTTAGGGATAGCATTAGGGTTTTGCCTTGGGTAAGGTTTAGGTTTAGTTTTATTGTTTCAGCTAGAGTTAAGATTAGGGATAGGGTTGGTGTTTCACCTAGGGGTAGGGTTAGGGTTTCAGCTAGGGCTAGGGTTTGGGTTAGGGTTAGGGTTTCAGCTAGGGTTAGGTTTAGGTTTATGATTTTGCCTGTCGTTAGGATTAGGTATAGGTTTAGGGTTATGTTTAGGGTTATGGTTAGGGTTAGGTTTAGGGTTAGGGTTTCACCTAGGGTTAGGGTGAGGCTTAGGTTTAGGGTTAGAGTTAGGGTAGGGATAGGGATTCATGTAGGGTTAGGGTTAGGTTTAGGGTTATGGTTTCACCTAGTGTTAGGATTATTGTTATGTTTAGGTTTTCACCTAGGGTTAGTGTTAGGGTTCAGGTTTCATCTAGAGTTAGGGTTACAGTTAGGTTAAGGGTTATGCCTAAGGTTAGGTTTAGGGTTAGGGTTTCACCTATGTTTATGGTTAGGTTAGGTTTAGTTTTTCATCTAGGATAAGGGTCAGGGATACAGTTAGGTTTTCCGAGGGTTAGGTTTAGATGTAGGGTTTCAGTTAGGGTTAGGGTTGGGGTTAGGATTTCACCTAGGTTTAGGTATAGGGTTAGGTTAGGGTTTCGCCTAGGGTTAGGTTTAGGGTTAGGGTTAGGTTTTCATCTAGTTTTAGGTGAGGGTTAGGTATAGTGTTTTGTCTAGTGTTAGAATTTGGGTTAGATATAGGGTTCCAGCTAGGTTATGGTTGGGGT
Source organism: Pedetes capensis (assembly GCA_007922755.1). Classification (NCBI taxonomy): domain Eukaryota; kingdom Metazoa; phylum Chordata; class Mammalia; order Rodentia; family Pedetidae; genus Pedetes; species Pedetes capensis. Next base: position 22,354 of record VMDO01015777.1, read on the forward strand.
TAGGGTTAGGGTTCACCTAGGTTTAGGGTTAGGATTAGTGTTAGGCTTTCACCTAGGTTTAGAGTTAGGGTCTCAGCTAGAGTTAGGTTAGCTTTAGGGTTCAGCCTTGGTTAGTGTTAGGGTTAATGATTCGCCTAGCATTAGGATAAGGGTTAGGGTTACTGTTTTGCCAAGGTTAGGGTAAGGGTTAGCATTAGGTTTTCAGCTAGAGTTAGGGTTAGGGTTAGGGTTAGGGTTTCACCTAGGTTGAAGAAAAGGGTTAGGGTTAAGGTTTCGGCTAGGGTTAGGTTTAGCTTTAGGGTTTCAGCTAGAGTTAAGATTAGGAATAGGGCTGGTGTTTCTCCTAGGGGTAGGTTTAGGGTTTCAGCTAGGGCTAGGGTTTGGGTTAGGGTTAGGGTTTCAGCTAGGTTTAGGGTTAGTGTTACGGTTTTGCCTGTCGTTAGGATTAGGTTTAGGTTTAGGGTTATGTTTAGGGTTAGGGTTATGTTTAGGGTTATGGTATCGCCTAGGGTTAGGGTGAGGGTTAGGTTTAGGGTTAGGGTTAGGGTTAGGGTTAGGGTTTTATGTAGGGTTAGGGTTAGGGACAGGGTTATGGTTTCACCTAGTGTTAGGATTAGGGTTATGGTTAGGTTTTCAGCTAGGGTTAGTGTTAGGGTTCAGGTATCACGTAGAATTAGGGTTACATTTAGGTTTAGTGTTATGCCTAAGGTTAGGGTTAGGGATTCACCTATGTTTAGGGTTAGTTTAGGGTTAGGGTTTCACCTAGGATTAGGGTAAGGGATACAGTTATGGTTTCAGTGGGTTAGGTTTATGTGTAGGGTTTCAGCTAGGGTTAGGGTTAGGGTTAGTATTTCACCTAGGTTTAGATATAGGGTTAGGTTAGGGTTTCGCCTAGGGTTAGTGTTAGGGATAGGGTTAGGGTTTCATCTAGGGTTAGGGTTAGGTTTTGAGTTAGGTTTTCATCTTGGGTTAGGGTAAGAGTTAGGTATATTATTTTGCTTGTGTTAGAGTTTGGGTTACTTATAGTGGTTCAGCTAGGTTTATGGTTAGGGTTAGGGATAGGGTTCGCCTAGGTTTAGGGTTAGGTTTAGTTTTAGGCTTTCACCTAGATTTAGCGTTAGGTTCTCAGTTAGAGTCAGGGTTAGCTTTAGGGTTCAGCTAGGGTTAGAGTTAGCGTTAATGATTCGCCTAGCATTAGGATAAGGGTTAGGGTTACTGTTTTGCCAAGGTTAGGGTAAGGGTTAGCATTAGGTTTTCAGCTAGGGTTAGGGTTAGGGTTATGGTTAGGGTTTCACCTTGGTTTAAGATAAGAGTTAGGGTTAGGGTTTCGGCTAGGGTTAGGGTTAGCTTTAGGGTTTCAGCTAGGGTTAGTTTTAGGGTTAGGGTTTCACCTAGCATTAGGGTTTGGGATAGCATTAGGGTTTTGCCTATGGTTAGGGTTAGGTTTAGTTTGAGGGTTTCAGCTAGAGGAGATAGGATTGTTGTTTCTCCTAGGGTTAGGCTTAGGGTTTCAGCTAGGGCTAGGGTTTGGTTTAGGGTTAGGGTTAGGCTTATGGTTTTGCCTGTCGTTAGGATTAGGTTTAGGTTTAGGGTTATGTTTAGGTTTAGGGTTAGGGTTAGGGTTAGGTTTAGGGTTATGGTTTCACCTAGGGTAAGGATTAGGTTTATGGTTAGGTTTTCACCTAGTGTTAGTGTTAGGGTTCAGGTTTCACCTAGAGTTAGTGTTACAGTTAGGTTAAGGGTTATGCCTAAGGTTAGGGTTAGGGTTTCCCCTATGTTTAGGTTTAGGTTAGGGTTAGGGTTTCACATAGGATAGGGTCAGGGTTACAGTTAGGGTTTTGGACGGTTAGGTTTAGGTGTAGGGTTTCAGCTAGGGTTAGGGTTAGGGTTAGGATTTCACCTAGGTTTAGGTATAGTGTTAGGTGAGGGTTTCGACTAGGGTTATGGTTAGGGTTAAGGTTAGGGTTTCATCTAGGGTTGGGGTAAGGGTTAGGTATAATGTTTTGTCTAATGTTAGAATTTGGGTTAGATATAGGGTTTCAGCTAGGTTTATAGTTAGGGTTAGGGATAAGGTTCGCCTAGGTTTAGGGTTAGGTTTAGTGTTAGGCTTTCACCTAGGTTTAGGGTTAGGGTCTCAGCTGGACTTAGGGTTAGCTTTAGGGTTCAGCTAGGGTTAGCGTTAGGGTTAATGATTCGCCTAGCATCAGGATGAGGGTTAGGGTTACTGTTTTGCCTAGGGTTAGGGTAAGGGTTAGCATTAGGTTTTCAGCTAGGGTTAGGTTTAGGGTTAGGTTTAGGGTTTCACCTAGGTTTAAGATAAGGGTTAGGGTTAGGGTTTCGGCTAGGTTTAGGGTTACCTTTAGGGTTTCAGCTAGGGTTAGTTTTAGGGATAGGGTTTCACCTAACATTAGGGTTAGGATAGCATTAGGGTTTTCCCTAGGGTTAGGTTTAGGTTTAGGTTTAGGGTTTCAGCTATAGTTAAGAGTAGGGATAGGGTTGGTGTTTCGCCTAGGGGTAGGGTTAGGGTTTCAGCTAGGGCTAGGGTTTGGGTTAGGGTTAGGGTTTCAGCTAGGGTTATGGTTAGGGTTATGGTTTTGCCTGTCGTTAGGTTGAGGTTTAAGTTTAGGTTTATGTTTAGGGTTAGGGTTAGGGTTAGAGTTACGGTGATGGTTTCGCCTAGGGTTAGTGTGAGTGTTAGGATTAGGTTTAGGGTTAGGGTTAGGGTTAGGGTTTCAGGTAGGATTAGGGTTAGGTTTAATGTTATGGTTTCACCTAGGGTTAGGATTAGGGTTATGGTTAGGTTTTCACCTAGGGTTAGTGTTAGGGTTCTGGTTTCACCTAGATTTAGGGTTACAGTTAGGTTAAGGGTTATGCCTAAGGTTAGGGTTAGGGTTTCACCTATGTTTAGGGTTAGGTTAGGGTTAGGGTTTCACCTAGGATTAGGGTCAGTGTTACAGTTAGGGTTTCAGGGGGTTAGGTTTAGGTGTAGGGTTTCAGCTAGGGTTAGGGTTAGGGTTAGGATTTCACATAGGTTTAGGTATAGGGTTAGGTTAGGGTTTCGCCTAGGGTTAGTGTTAGGGTTAGGGTTAGGGTTTCATCTAGGGTTAGGGTTAGGGTTAGGGTTAGGTTTTCATCTAGGGTTAGGGTAAGGGTTAGGTATATTATTTTGCTTGTGTTAGAATTTGGGTTACTTATAGTGTTTCAGCTAGGTTTATGGTTAGGGTTAGGGATAGGGTTCGCCTAGGTTTAGGGTTAGGTTTAGTGTTAGGCTTTCACCTAGATTTAGGGTTAGGGTCTCAGTTAGAGTTAGAGTTAGCTTTAGGGTTCAGCTAGGGTTAGCATTAGCGTTAATGATTCGCCTAGCATTAGGATAAGGGTTAGGGTTAATGTTTTGCCTAGGGTTACGGTCAGGATTAGCATTAGGTTTTCAGCTAGGGTTACGGTTAGTGTTAGGGTTATGGTTTCACCTTGGTTTAAGATAAGAGTTAGGGTTAGGGTTTCGGCTAGGTTTAGGGTTAGCTTTAGTGTTTCAGCTAGGGTTAGTTTTAGGGTTAGGGTTTCACCTAGCATTAGGGTTTGGGATAGCATTAGGGTTTTGCCTAGGGTTAGGGTTAGGTTTAGTTTGAGGGTTTCAGCTAGAGTTAAGATAAGAGATAAGGTTGTTGTTTCTCCTAGGGTTAGGCTTAGGGTTTCAGCAAGGGCTAGGGTTTGGGTTAGGGTTAGGGTTATGTTTATGGTTTTGCCTGTCCTTAGGATTAGGTTTAGTTTTAGGGTTATGTTTAGGGTTAGGGTTAGGGTTAGGTTTATGGTTTTGCCTGTAGTTAGGATTAGGTTTAGGTTTAGGGTTATGTTTAGGGTTAGGGTTAGGGTTAGGGTTAGGGATAGGGTTTCGCCTAGGGTTAGGGTTAGGTTTAGGTTTAGGTTTAGGGTTAGGGTTAGGGTTTCAGGTAGGGTTAGGCTTAGGTTTAGGGTTATGGTTTCACCTAGGGTAAGGATTAGGTTTATGGTTAGGTTTTCACCTAGAGTTAGTGTTAGGGTTCAGGTTTCACCTAGAGTTAGTGTTACATTTAGGTTAAGGTTTATGCCTAAGGTTAGGGTTAGGGTTTCACCTATGTTTAGGGTTAGGTTGGGGTTAGGGTTTCACATAGGATAGGGTCAGGGTTACAGTTAGTGTTTCGGACGGTTATGTTTAGGTGTAGGGTTTCAGCTAGGGTTAGGGTTAGGGTTGGGATTTCACCTTGGTTTAGGTATCGTGTTAGGTTAGGGTTTCGCCTAGGGTTAGGGTTAGGGTTAGGGTTAGGGTTTGGGTTTCATCTAGGGTTAGGGTTAGGGTTAGGGTTAGGTTTTCATCTAGGGTTAGTGTAAGGGTTAGGTATAATGTTTTGTCTAGTGTTAGAATTTGTGTTAGATATAGGGTTTCTGCTAGGTTTATGGTTAGGGTTAGGGATAGGGTTCGCCTAGGTTTAGGGTTAGGTTTAGTGTTAGGCTTTCACCTAGATTTAGGGTTAGGGTCTCAGCTAGAGTTAGGGTTAGCTTTAGGGTTCAAATAGGGTTAGCATTAGGGTTAATGATTCGCCTAGCATTAGGATAAGGGTTAAGGTTACTGTTTTGCCTAGGGGTAGGGTAAGGGTTAGCATTAGGTTTTCAGCTAGGTTTAGGGTTAGGGTTCGGGTTAGGTTTCACCTAGGTTTAAGATAAGGGTTACGTTTAGGGTTTCGGCTAGGGTTAGGGTGAGGTTTAGGGTTTCAACTAGGGTTAGTTTTAGGGTTAGGTTTTCACCTAGCATTAGGGTTAGGGATAGCATTAGTGTTTTGCCTAGGGTTAGGGTTAGGTTTAGTTTTAGGGTTTCAGCTAGAGTTAAGATTAGGGATAGGGTTGGTGTTTCCCCTAGGGTTAGGGTGAGGGTTAGTGTTAGGGTTAGGGTTAGGGTTTCAGGTAGGGTTAGGGTTAGGTTTAGGGTTATGGTTTCACCTAGTGTTAGGATTAGGGTTATGGTTAGGTTTTCACCTAGGGTTAGTGTTAGGGTTCAGGTTTCAACTAGAGTTAGGGTTACAGTTAGGTTAATGTTTATGCCTAAGTTTATGGTTAGGGTTAGGGTTTCACCTATGTTTAGGGTTAGGTTAGGGTTAGGGTTTCACCTAGGATTAGGGTCAGGGTTACAGTTAGGGTTTCGGACGGTTAGGTTTAGGTTTAGGCTTTCAGCTAGGGTTAAGGTTAGGGTTAGAATTTCACCTAGGTTTAGTTATAGGGTTAGGGTATGTTTTCGCCTAGGGTTAGGGTTAGGGTTATGGTTAGGGTTTCATCTAGGGTTAAGGTAAGGGTTAGGTATAGTGTTTTGGCTAGTGTTAGAGTTTGGGGTAGATATAGGGTTTCAGCTAGGTTTATGGTTAGGGTTAGGGATAGGGTTCGCCTAGGTTTAGAGTTAGGTTTAGTGTTAGGCTTTCACCTAGATTTAGGGTGAGGGTCTCAGCTAGAGTTAGGGTTAGCTTTAGGGTTCAGCTAGGGTTAGCGTTAGGGTTAATGATTCGCCTAGCATTAGGATTAGGTTTAGGGTTACTGTTTTGCCTAGGGTTAGGGTGAGGGTTAGCATTAGATATTCAGCTAGGGTTAGGGTTAGGGTTAGGGTTAGGTTTTCACCTTGGTATAAGATAAGGGTTAGGGTTAGGGTTTCGGCTATGGTTAGGGTTAGCTTTAGGGTTTCAGCTAAGGTTAGTTTTAGGGTTAGGGTTTCACCTAGCATTAGGGTTAGGGATAGCATTAGGGTTTTGCCTAGGGTTAGGGTTAGGTTTAGTTTTAGGGTTTCAGCTAGAGTTAAGGTTAGGGATAGGGTTGGTGTTTCGCTTGGGGTAGGGTTAGGGTTTCAGCTAAGGCTAGGGTTTGGGTTAGGGTTAGGGTTTCATCAAGGGATAGGGTTAGGGTTATGGTTTTGCCTGACGTTAGGATTAGGTTTAGGTTTAGGTTTATGTTTAGGGTTAGTGTTAGGGATAGTGTTAGGGTTATGGTTTCGCCTAGGGTTAGGGAGAGGGTTAGGAATAGGGTTAGGGTGAGGGTTTCAGGTAGGGTTAGGGTTAGGTTTAGGGTTATGGTTTCACCTAGGGTTACGATTAGGGTTATGGTTAGGTTTTCACCTAGGGTTAGTTTTAGGGTTTAGATTTCACCTAGAGTTAGGGTTACAGTTAGGTTAAGGGTTATGCCTAAAATTAGGTTAGGGTTAGGGTTTCACCTAAGATTAAGGTCATGGTTAGGTTTTCACCTATGTTTAGGGTTAGGTTAGGGTTGAGGTTTCACCTAGGTTTAGGGTCAGGGTTACAGTTAGGATTTCGGAGGGTTAGGTTTAGGTGTAGGGTTTCAGCTAGGGTTAGGGTTAGGGTTAGGATTTCACCTAGGTTTAGGTATAGGGTTAGGTTAGGTTTTCGTCTAGGGTTAGGGTTAGGGTTAGGGTTTCATCTAGGGTTAGGGTAAGGGTTAGGTATAGTGTTTTGGCTTGTGTTAGAATTTGGGTTAGTTATAGGTTTTCAGCTAGGTTTATGTTTAGCGTTAGGGATAGGGTTCGCCTAGGTTTAGGGTTAGGTTTAGTGTTAGGCTTTCACCTAGGTTTAAATTTAGGGCCTCATCTATTGTTAGGGTTAGCTTTAGTGTTCAACTAGGGTTAGCGTAAGGGTTAAAGATTCACCTAGCATTAGGATAAAGGTTAGGGTTACTGTTTCGCCTAGGGTTAGGGTAAGGGTTATCATTAGGTTTTCAGCTAGGGTTAGGGTTAGGGTTTCACCTAGGTTTAAGATAAGGGTTAGGTTTAGGGTTTCGGCTAGGGTTAGGGTTAGGTTTAGGGTTTCAGCTAGGGTTAGTTTTAGGGTTAGGGTTTCACCTAGCATTAGGGTTAGGGATAGCATTAGGGTTTTGCCTAGGGTTAGGGTTCGGTTTAGTTTTATTGTTTCAGCTAGAGTTAAGATTAGAGATAGTGTTGTTGTTTCTCCTAGGGTTAGGTTTATGGTTTCAGCTAGGGCTAGGGTTTCGGTTAGGGTTAGGGTTTCAGCTAGGGTTAGGGTTAGGGTTATGGTTTTGCCTGTCGTTAGGATTAGGTTTAGGTTTAGGGTTATGTTTAGGGTTAGAGTTAGCTTTAGGGTTAGGGTTAGGTTTAGGGTTTCGCCTAGGGTTAGGGTGAGGTTTAGGTTTAGGGTTAGTGTTTGGGTTAAGTTTTGGGTTTAGGTAGGGATAGGGTTAGGTTTAGGGTTATGGTTTCATCTAGGTTTAGGATTAGGGTTATGATTAGTTTTCACCTAGGGTTAGTGTTAGGGTTCAGGTTTCACCTAGAGTTAGTGTTGCAGTTAGGTTAAGGGTTATGCCTAAGGTTAGGGTTAGGGTTAGGGTTTCACCTATGTTTAGGGTTAGGTTAGGGTTAGGGTTTAACCTAGGATTAGGGTCAGGGTTACAGTTAGGTTTTCGGAGGGTTAGGTTTAGGTGTAAGGCTTCAGCTAGGGTTAGGGTTAGGGTTAGGATTTCACCTAGGTTTAGGTATAGGGTTAGGTAAGTGTTTCGCCTAGGGTTAGGGTTAGGGTTAGGGTTAGGGTTTCATCTAGGGTTAGGGTAAGGTTAAGGTAGAGTGTTTTGGCTAGTGTTAGAGTTTGGGTTATTTATAGGGTTTCAGCTAGGTTTATGGTTAGGGGTAGGGATAGGGTTCGCCTAGGTTTAGGGTTACGTTTAGTGTTAGGCTTTCACCTAGGTTTAGGTTTAGGGTCTCAGCTAGAGTTAGGGTTAGCTTTAGGGTTCACCTAGGGTTAGCGTTAGGGTTAATGATTCGCCTAGCATTAGGATAAGGGATAGGGTTACTGTTTTGCCTAGGTTTAGGGTAAGGGTTAGCATTAGGTTTTCAGCTAGGGTTAGGGTTAGGGTTAGGGTTAGGGTTTCACCTAGGTTTAAGATAAGGGTTACGTTTAGGGTTTCGGCTAGGTTTAGGGTGAGCTTTAGGGTTTCAGCTAGGGTTAGTTTTAGGGTTAGGTTTTCACATAGCATTAGGTTTAGGGATAGCATTGGGGTTTTGCCAAGGGTAAGGTTTAGGTTTAGTTTTATTGTTTCAGCTAGAGTTAAGATTAGGGATAGGGTTTGTGTTTCGCCTAGGGGTAGGGTTAGGGTTTCAGCTAGGGCTAGAGTCGGGTTAGGGTTAGGATTTCAGCCAAGTTAGGGTTAGGTTTATGGTTTTCCCTGTCGTTAGGATTAGGTTTTGGTTTAGGGTTATGTTTAGGGTTAGGGTTAGGGTTAGGGTTAGGGTTACACCTAGGGTTAGGGTGAGGGTTAGGGTTTTAAGTAGTGTTAGGGTTAGGTTTAGGGTTAAGGTTTCACCTAGTGTTGGGATTAGGGTTTTGGTTAGGTTTTCACCTAGGATTAGTGTTAGGGTTAAGGTTTCACCTAGAGTTAGGGTTACAGTTAGGTTAAGGTTTATGCCTTAGTTTAGGTTAGGGTTAGGGTTTCACCTATGTTTAGGGTTAGGTTAGGGTTAGTGATTCACCTAGGTTTAGGGACAGGGTAGGATTTCACCTATGTTTAGGGTTAGGTTAGGTTTAGGGTTTCACCTAGGATTAGGGTCAGGGTTACAATTAGGGTTATGGAGGGTTAGGATTAGGTGTAGGGTTTCAGCTAGGGTTAGGGTTAGGGTTAGGATTTCACCTAGGTTTAGGTAAAGGGTGAGGTGAGGGTTTCGCCTAGGGTTAGGTTTAGGGTTAGGGTTAGGGTTTCATGTAGGGTTAGGGTAAGGTTTAGGTATAGTGTTTTGGCTAGTGTTAGAGTTTGGATTATTTATAGGGTTCCAGCAAGGTTTATGTTTAGGGTTAGGGATAGGGTTCGCCTAGGTTTAGGGTTAGGTTTAGTGTTAGGCTTTCAAGTAGGTTTAGGGTTAGTGTCTCAACTAGCGTTAGGGTTGGCTTTAGGGTTCAGCTAGGGTTAGCGTTAGGGTTAATGATTCGCCTAGCATTAGGATAAGGGTTAGGGTTACTGTTTTGCCTAGGGTTTGGGTATGGGTTAGCACTAGGTTTTCAGCTACGGTTAGGATTTGGGTTATGGTTAGGGTTTCACCTAGGTTTAAGATAAGGGTTAGGGTTAGGGTTTCGGCTAGGGTTAGGGTTAGCTTTAGGGTTTCAGCTAGGGTTAGTTTAAGGTTAGGATTTCACCTAGCATTAGGGTTAGGGATAGCATTAGGGTTTTACCTAGGGTTAGGGTTAGGTTTAGTTTTAGGGTTTCCGCTACAGTTAAGATTAGGAATAGGGCTGGTGTTTCGCCTAGGGGTAGGTTTAGGGTTTCAGCTAGGGCTAGGGTTTGGGTTAGGGTTAGGGTTTCAGCTAGGTTTAGGGTTAGGGTTACGGTTTTGCCTGTCGTTAGGATTAGGTTTAGGTTTAGGGTTATGTTTAGTGTTAGCGTTATGTTTAGGGTTATGGTATCGCCTAGGGTTAGGGTGATGGTTAGGTTTAGGGTTAGGGTTAGGGTTAGGGTTAGGGTTTTATGTAGGGTTAGGGTTAGGTATAGGGTTATGTTTTCACCTAGTGTTAGGATTAGGGTTATGGTTAGGTTTTCACCTAGGGTTAGTGTTAGTGTTCAGGTTTCACCTAGAGTTAGGGTTACTGTTAGGTTAATGGTTATGCCTAAGGTTAGAGTTAGGGTTAGTGTTTCACCTATGTTTAGGGTTAGGTTAGGGTTAGGGTTTCACCTAGGATTATGGTCAGGGTTATAGTTAGGGATTCGGGGGGTTAGGTTTAGGTGTAGGGTTTCAGCTACGGTTAGGGTTAGGGTTAGGATTTCACCTAGGGTTAGGGTTAGGGTTAGGGTTAGGGTTTCATCTAGGGTTAGGGTAAGGGTTAGTTATAATATTCTGGCTAGTGTTAGAGTTTGGGTTAGTTATAGGGTTTCAGCTAGGTTTATGGTTAGGGTTAGGGATAGGGTTCGCCTAGGTTTAGGGTTAGGTTTAGTGTTAGGCTTTCACCTAGGTTTAGGGTTAGGGTCTCAGCTAGAGTTAGGGTTAGCTTTAGCGTTCAGCTAGGGTTAGCCTTAGGGTTAATGATTCGCCTAGCATTAGGATAAGGGATAGGGTTACAGTTGTGCCTAGGGTTAGGGTAAGGGTTAGCATTAGGTTTTCAGCTAGGGTTAGGGTTAGGGTTCGGTTTAGGGTTTCACCTATGTTTAAGATAAGGGTTAGGTTTAGGGTTTCGTCTAGGGTTAGGGTTAGCTTTAGGGTTTCAGCTAGGGTTAGTTTTAGGGTTAGGGTTTCATCTAACATTAGGGTTAGGGATAGCATTAGTGTTTTGACTAAGGTTAGGGTTAGATTTAGTTTTAGGGTTTCAGCTAGAGTTAAGTTTAGGGATAGGGTTGGTGTTTCACCTGGGGTAGGGTTAGGGTTTCAGCTAGGGCTAGGGTTTGGGTTAGCGTTAGGGTTTCAGCTAGGGTTAGGGTTAGGGTTATGGTTTTGCCGGCCGTTAGGATTAGGCTTAGGTATAGGGTTATGTTTAGGGTTAGGGTTAGGGTTAGGGTTATGGTTATGCCTAGGGTTAGGGTGAGGGTTAGGATTAGGGTGAGGGTTAGGGTTAGGGTTAGGGTTTCAGGTAGGGTTAGGGTTAGGTTTAGGGTTATGGTTTCACCTAGTGTTAGGATTAGGGTTATGGTTAGGTTTTCACCTAGGGTTAGTGTTAGGGTTCAGGTTTCACCTAGAGTTAGGGTTACAGTTAGGTTAAGGGTTATGCCTAAGGTTAGGGTTAGGGTTAGGCTTTCCCCCATATTTAGGGTTAGGTTAGGGTTAGGGTTTCTCCTAGGATTAGGGTCAGGGTGACAGTTAGGGTTTCGGAGGGTTAGGTTTAGGTGTAGGGTTTCAGCTAGGGTTAGGGTTCGGTTTAGGATTTCACCTAGGTTTAGGTATAGGGTTAGGTTAGGGTTTCGCCTAGGGTTAGGGTTAGGTTTAGGGTTAGGGTTTCATCTAGGGTTAGGGTAAGGGTTAGGTATAATGTTTTGGCTAGTGTTAGAGTTTGGGTTAGTTATAGGGTTTCAGCTAGGTTTATGGTTAGGGATAGGGAAAGGGTTCGCCTAGATTTAGGGTTAGGTTTAGTGTTAGGCTTTCACCTAGGTTTAGTGTTAGGGTCTCAGCTAGAGATAGGGTTAGCTTTAGGATTCAGCTAGGGTTAGCGTTATGGTTAATGATTCGCCTAGCATTAGGATAAGGGTTAGGGTTACTGTTTTGCCTAGGGTTAGGGTAAGGGTTAGCATTAGGTTTTCAGCTAGGGTTAGGGTTAGGGTTAGGGTTTCACCTAGGTTTAAGATAAGGGTTAGGTTTAGGGTTTCAGCTAGGGTTAGGGTTAGGGTTAGGGTTTCAGCTAGGGTTATGGTTAGGGTTATGGTTTTCCTTGTCATTGGGATTAGGTTTAGGTTTAGGGTTATGTTTAGGGTTAGGGATAGGGTTAGGGTTATGATTATGGATTCACCTAGGGTTAGGGTGAGGGTTAGGTTTAGTGTTAGGTTTAGGTTTAGGGTTTCAGGTAGAGTTAGGGTTAGGTTTAGGGTTATGGTATCACCTAGGGTTAGGATTAGTGTATGGTTAGGTTTTCACCTAGGTTTAGTGTTACGGTTCAGGTTTCACCTAGAGTTAGGGTTACAGTTAGGTTAAGGGTTATGCCTAAGGTTAGGGTTAGGATTAGTGTTTCACCTATGTTTAGGGTTAGGTTAGGGTTAGGGTTTCATCTAGGATTAGGGTTAGGGTTAGGGTTTCACCTATGTTTAGGGTTAGGTTAGGGTTAGGCCTTCACCTAGGATTAGGGTCAGGGTTACAGTTAGTGTTTCGTAAGGTTAGGTTTAGGGGTAAGGTTTCATCTAGAGTTAGTGTTAGGGTTAGGATTTCACCTAGGTTTAGGTGTAGGGTTAGTTTAGTGTTTCGCCTAGGGTTTGGGTTAGGGTTAGGGTTAGGGTTTCATCTAGGGTTAGGGTAAGGGTTAGATATAGTGTTTTGTCTAGTGTTAGAGTTTGGGTTAGTTTTAGGGATTCAGCTAGATTATGGTTAGTGTTAGGGATAGGGTTCGCCTAGGTTTAGGGTTAGGTTTAGTGTTAGGCTTTCACCTAGGTTTAGCGTTAGGGTCTCTGCTAGAGTTAGGGTTAGGTTTAGGGTTCAGCTAGGGTTAGCGTTAGGGTTAATTATTCGCCTAGCATTATGATAAGGGTTAGGGTTACTGTTTTGCCTAGGGTTAGGGTATGGGTTAGCATTAGGTTTTCAGCTAGGGTTAGGTTTAGGGTTAGGGTTAGGATTTCACCTTGGTTTAAGACAAGGGTGAGTGTTAGGGTTTTGGCTAGGGTAAGTGTTAGTTTTAGGGTTTCAGCTAGGGTTAGTTTTAGGGTTAGGTTTTCACCTAGCATTAGGGTTAGGGATACCATTAGGTTTTTGCCTAGGGTTAGGGTTAGGTTTAGTTTTAGGGTTTCAGCTTGAGTTAAGAATAGGGATAGGGTTGGTGTTTCGCTTGGGGTAGGGTTAGTGTTTCAGCTAGGGCTAGGGTTTGGGTTAGGGTTAGGGTTTCACCTAGTGTTAGGGTTAGGGTTATGGTTTTGCCTGTCGTTAGGATTAGGTTTAGGTATAGGATTATGTTTAGGGTTAGGGTTAGGGTTAGGGTTTCGGCTAGGGTTAGGGTGAGGGTTAGGATTAGGGTGAGGGTTAGGGTTAGGTTTGGGTTTCAGGTAGGGTTAGGGTTAGGTTTAGGTGTATGGTTTCACCTAGGGTTAGGATTAGGGTTATGGTTAGGTTTTCACCTAGGGTTAGTGTTAAGGTTCAGGTTTCACCTAGAGTTAGGGTTACAGTTAGGTTAATGGTTATGCCTAAGGTTAGGGTTAGGGTTAGGGTTTCACCTATGTTTAGGGTTAGGTTAGGGTTAGGGTTTCACCTAGGATTAGGGTCAGGTTTAGGGTTTCACCTATGTTTAGGGTTAGGTTAGTGTTAGGGTTTCACCTAGGATTAGGGTCAGGGTTACAGTTAGGGTTTCGGAGGGTTAGGTTTAGGTGTAGGATTTCAGCTAGGGTTAGGATTAGGGTTATGGTTAGGTTTTCACCTAGGTTTAGGGTTAGGGTTCAGGTTTCACCTAGAGTTAGGGTTACAGCTAGGTTAAGGTTTATGCCTAAGGTTATGGTTAGGTTTCGGTTTTCACCTATGTTTAGGGTTATATTAGGGTTAGGGTTTCACCTAGGATTAGGGTCAGGTTTACAGTTAGGGTTTTTGAGGGTTAGGATTATGTGTAGGCATTCACCTAGGGTTAGGTTTAGGGTTAAGATTTCACCTAGGTTTAGGTATAGGGTTAAGTTAGGGTTTCGCCTAGGGTTAGGGTTAGGGTTAGGGTTTCATCAAGGGTTAGGGTAAGGGTTAGGTATAGTGTTTTGGCTAGTGTTAGAGTTCGGGTTAGTTATAGGGTTTCAGCTAGGTTTATGTTTAGCGTTAGGGATAGGGTTCGCCTAGATTTAGGGTTAGGTTTAGTGTTAGGCTTTCACCTAGGTTTAGGGTTAGGGTCTCAGCTAGAGTTAGGGTTAGCTTTAGGGTTTAGCTAGGGTTAGCGTTAGGGTTAATGATTCGCCTAGCATTAGGATAAGCCTTAGGGTTACTGTTTTGCCTAGGGTTAGGTTAAGGTTTAGCACTAGGTTTTCAGCTAGCTTTAGGGTTAGGGTTAGGGTTTCACCTAGGTTTAAGATAAGGGTTAGGGTTAGGGTTTCGGCTAGTGCTAGGTTTAGCTTTAGGGTTTCAGCTAGGGTTAGTTTTAGGGTTAGGGTTTCACCTAGCATTAGGGTTAGGGATAGCATTAGGGTTTTGCCTAGGTTTAGGGTTAGATTTAGTTTTAGGGTTTCAGCTAGAGTTAAGATTAGGGATAGGGTTGGTGTTTCGCCTAGGGGTAGGGTTAGGGTTTCAGCTAGGGCTAGGTTTTGGGTTAGGGTTAGGGTTTCAGCTAGGGTTAGTGTTAGGGTTATGGTTTTGCCAGTCGTTAGGATTAGGTTTAGGTTTAGGGTTATGTTTAGGGTTAGCGTTAGGGTTAGGGTTATGGTTTCGCCTAGGGTTAGGGTGTGGGTTAGGGTTAGGGTTAGGGTTTCAGGTAGGGTTAGGGTTAGGTTTAGGGTTATGGTTTCACCTAGGGTTAGGATTAGGGTTATGGTTAGGTTTTCACCTAGGGTTAGTTTTAGTGTTCACGTTTCACCTAGAGTTAGGGTTACAGTTAGGTTAAGGGTTATGTCTAAGGTTAGCGTTAGGGTTAGGGTTTCACCTATGTTTAGGGTTAGGTTAGGGTTAGGGTTTCACCTAGGATTAGGGTCAGTGTTACAGTTAGGGTTTCGGAGGGTTAGGTTTAGGTGTAGGGTTTCAGCTAGGGTTAGGGTTAGTGTTAGGATTTCACCTAGGTTTAGGTATAGGGTTAGTTTAGGGTTTAGTCTAGGGTTAGGGTTAGGGTTACGGTTAGGGTTTCATCCTGGGTTAGGGTAAGGGTTAGGTATAGTGTTTTGGCTAGTGTTAGAGTTTGGGTTAGTTATAGGGTTTCAGGTAGGTTTATGGTTAGGTTTAGGGATAGTGTTCGTGTAGGTTTAGGGTTAGGGTTAGTGTTAGGCTTTCAAATAGGTTTAGGTTTAGGGTCTCAGCTAGAGTTAGGGTTAGCTTTAGGGTTCAGCTAGGGTTAGCGTTAGGGTTAATGATTTGCCTAGAATTAGGATAAGGGTTAGGGTTACTGTTTTGCCTAGGGTTATGTTAAGGGTTAACGTTAGGTTTTCAGCTAGGGTTAGGGTTGCGGTTAGGTTTAGGGTTTCACCTAGGTTTAAGATAAGGGTTAGGGTTAGGGTTTCGGCTAGGGATAGTTTTAGCTTTAGGGTTTCAGCTAGGTTTAGTTTTATGGTTAGGGTTTCACCTAGCGTTATGGATAGGGATAGCATTAGGGTTTTGCTTAGGGTTAGGGTTAGGTTTACTTTTAGGGTTTCAGCTAGAGTTAACATTAGGGATAGGGTTGGTGATTCGCCTAGGGGTAGGGTTAGGGTTTCAGCTAAGGCTAGGGTTAGTGTTAGGGTCAGGGTTTCAGCTTGTGTTAGGATTAGGGTTATGGTTTTTCCTGTCGTTAGGATTAGGTTTAGGTTTAGGGTTATGTATAGGTTTAGGCTTAGGGTTAGGGTTAAGGTTATGGTTTTGCATAGGGTTAGGGTGAGGTTTATGTTTAGGGTTAGGGTTATGGTTAGGGTAGTGTTTCAGGTAGTGATAGGGTTATGTTTAGGGTTATGGTTTCACCTAGGGTTATGATTAAGTTTATGGTAATTTTTCAACTGGTGTTAGTGTTAGGTTTCATGTTTCACCTAGAGTTAAGGTTACCGTTAGGTTAAGGGTTACGCCTAAGTTTAGGGTTAGGGTTAGGGTTTCACCTATATTTAGGGTTAGGTTAGGGTTAGAGTTTCACCTAGGATTAGGGTCAGGTTTACAGTTAGGGTTTCGGAGGGTTAGGTTTAGGTGTAGGGTTTTAGCTAGGGTTAGGGTTAGTGTTAGGATTTCAACTAGGTTTAGGTATAGGGTTATTTTACGGTTTCGCCTAGGGTTAGGGTTAGGGTTCGGGTTAGTGTTTCCTCTAGGGTTAGGGTAAGGGTTAGGTATAGTGTTTTGGCTAGTGTTAGAGTTTGGGTTAGTTATAGGGTTTCAGCTAGGTTTATAATTAGGGTTAGGGATAGGGTTCGCTTAGCTTTAGGGTTAGGTTTAGTGTTAGGCTTTCACCTAGGTTTAGGGTTAGGGTCTCAGCTAGAGTTAGGGTTAGCTTTAGGGTTCAGCTAGGGTTAGCGTTTGGGTTAATGATTCGCCTAGCATTAGGATAAGGGTTAGGGTTACTGTTTTGCCTAGGTTTAGGGTAAGGGTTAGCATTCGGTTTTCAGCTAGGGTTAGGGTTAGGTTTTCACCTAGGTTTAAGATAAGGGTTAGGGTTAGGTTTTCGGCTAGGGTTAGGTTTAGCTTTAGGGTTTCAGCTAGGGTTAGTTTTAGGGTTAGGGTTTCACCTAGCATTAGGGTTAGGGATAGCATTAGGGTTTTGCCTAGGGTGAGGGTTAGGTTTCGTTTTAGGGTTTCAGCTAGAGTTAAGATTAGGGATAGGGTTGGTGTTTCGCCTAGGGGTAGGGTTAGGGTTTCAGCTAGGGCTAGGGTTTGGGTTAGGGTTAGGGTTTCAGCTAGGGTAAGGGTTAGGGTTATGGTTTTGCCTGTCGTTAGGTTTAGGTTTAAGTTTAGGTTTATGTTTAGAGTTAGGGTTAGGGTTAGGGTTAGGATTATGGTTTCGCCTAGGGTTAGGGTGAGGTTTAGGATTAGGGTTAGGGTTAGGGTTAGGGTTTCAGGTAGGGTTAGGGATGGTTGAGGGTTATGGTTTCACCTAGGGTTAGGATTAGGGTTATGGTTAGGTTTTCACCTAGGGTTAGTATTAGGGTTCAGATTTCACGTAGAATTAGCGTTCCAGTTAGGTTAAGGGTTATGCCTAAGTTTAGGGTTATGATTAGGGTTTCACCTATGTTTAGGGTTAGGTTAGAGTTAGGGTTTCACCTAGGATTAGGGTCAGGGTTAGGGTTTCACCTATGTTTAGGGTTAGGTTAGGGTTAGGGTTTCACCTAGGATTAGGGTCAGGGTTACATTTAGGGTTTCGGAGGGTTAGGTATAGGTGTAGGGTTTCAGCTAGGGTTAGGGTTCGGGTTAGGATTTCACATAGGTTTAGTTATAGGGTTAGGTGAGGGTTTCACCTAGGGGTAGGGTTAGTGTTAGAGTTAGGGTTTCATCTAGGGTTAGGGTAAGGGTTAGGAATAATGTTTTGGCTAGTGTTAGAGTTTAGGTTAGTTATAGGTTTTCAGCTAGGTTTATGGTTAGGGATAGGGATAGGGTTCGCCTAGATTTAGGGTTAGGTTTAGTGTTAGGCTTTCACCTAGGTTTAGGGTTAGGGTCTCAGCTAGAGATAGGGTTAGCTTTAGGATTCAGCTAGGGTTAACTTTAGGGTTAATGATTCGCCTAGCATTAGGATAAGGGTTAGGGTTACTGTTTTGCCTATGGTTAGGGTAAGGGTTAGCATTAGGTTTTCACCTAGGGTTAGGGTTAGGTTTTAGGGTTTCACGAGGTTTAAGATAAGGGTTAGGGTTAGGGTTTCGGCTAGGTTTAGGGTTAGGGTTAGGGTGTCAGCTAGGGTTAGGGTTAGGGTTATGTGTTTGCCTTTCGTTAGGATTAGGTTTACGTTTAGGGTTATGTTTAGGTTTAGGGTTAGGGTTAGGGTTAGGGTTATGGTTTTGCCTAGGGTTAGGGTGAGGGTTAGGTTTAGTGTTAGGGTTAGGTTTAGGGTTTCAGGTAGAGTTAGGGTTAGGTTTAAGGTTATGGTATCACCTAGGGTTAGGATTAGGGTTATGGTTAGGTTTTCACCTAGGTTTAGTGTCACGGTTCAGGTTTCACCTAGAGTTAGGGTTACAGGTAGGTTAAGGGTTATGCCTAAGGTTAGGGTTAGGATTAGGTTTTCACCTATGTTTAGGGTTAGGTTAGGGTTAGGGTTTCTACTAGGATTAGGGTTAGGGTTAGGGTTTCACCTATGTTTGGGGTTAGGTTAGTGTTAGGGTTTCACCTAGGATTAGGGTCAGGTTTACAGTTAGTGTTTCGTAGGGTTAGGGTTAGGTGTAGGGTTTCTTCTAGGGTTAGTGTTAGGGTTAGTATTTCACCTATGTTTAGGTGTAGGGTTAGGTTAGGGTTTCGCCTAGGGTTTGGGTTAGGGTTAGGTTTATGGTTTCATCTAGGGTAAGGGTAAGGGTTAGATATAGTGTTTTGTCTAGTGTTAGAGTTTGGGTTAGTTTTAGGGTTTCAGCTAGGTTATGGTTAGTGTTAGGGATAGGGTTCGCCTAGGTTTCGGGTTAGGTTTAGTGTTAGGCTTTCACCTAGGTTTAGCGTTAGGGTCTCTGCTAGAGTTAGGGTTAGCTTTAGGGTTCAGCTAGGGTTAGCGTTAGGGTTAATGATTCGCCTAGCATTAGGATAAGGGTTAGGGATACTGTTTTGCCTATGCTTAGGTTATGGGTTAGCATTAGGTTTTCAGCTAGGGTTAGGGTTAGGGTTAGGGTTAGGGTTTCACCTTGGTTTAAGATAAGGGTGAGTGTTGGGGTTTCGGCTAGGGTAAGGGTTAGCTTTAGGGTTTCAGCTACGGTTAGTTTTAGGGTTAGGTTTTCACCTAGCATTAGGGTTAGGGATAGCATTAGGGTTTTGCCTAGGGTTAGGGTCAGGTTTAGTTTTAGGATTTCAGCTAGAGTTAAGATTAGGGATAGGGTGGTTGTTTCGCGTAGGGGTAGGGTTAGTGTTTCATCTAGGGCTAGGGTTTGGGTTAGGGTTAGGGTTTCAGCTAGGGTTAGGGTTAGGGTTATGGTTTTGCCTGTCGTTAGGATTAGGTTTAGGATTAGGGTTATGTTTAAGGTTAGGGTTAGGGTTAGGCTTAGTGTTATGGTTTCGCCTAGGGTTAGGGTAAGGGTTAGGATTAGGGTTAGGTTTAGGGTTAGGGTTAGGGTTTCAGGTAGGGTTAGGGTTAGGTTTAGGGTTATGGTTTCACCTAGGGTTAGGATTAGGTTTATGGTTAGGTTTTCACCTAGGGTTAGTGTTAGGGTTCAGGTTTCACCTAGAGTTAGGGTTACAGTTAGGTTAAAGGTTATGCCTAAGGTTAGGGTTATGGTTAGGGTTTCACCTATGTTTGGGGTTAGGTTAGTGTTAGGTTTTCACCTAGGTTTAGGGTCAGGGTTAGGGTTTCACCTACGTTTAGGGTTAGGTTAGGGTTAGGGTTTCACCTAGGATTAGGGTCAGGGTTACAATTAGGTTTTCGTAGGGTTAGGTTTAGGTGTAGGGTTTCAGCTAGGGTTAGGGTTAGGGTTAGGATTTCACCTAGGTTTAGGTATAGGGTGAAGTTTGGGTTTCGCCTAGGGTTAGGGTTAGGGTTAGGGTTTCATCTAGGGTTAGGGTGAGGGTTAGGTATAGTGTTTTGGCTAGTGTTAGTGTTTGGGTTAGTTATAGGGTTTCAGCTAGGTTTATGGTTAGGGTTAGGGATAAGGTTCGCCTAGGTTTAGGGTTAGGTTTATTGTTAGACTTTCACCTAGGTTTAGTGTTAGGGTCTCAGCTAGAATTAGGGTTAGCTTTAGGGTTCAGCCAGCATTAGCGTTAGGGTTAATGATTCGCCTAGCATTAGGATAAGGGTTAGGGTTACTGTTTTGCCTAGGGTTAGGGTAAGGGTTGGCATTAGATTTTCAGCTAGGGTTAGGTTTAGGATTAGGGTTTCACCTAGGTTTAAGATAAGGTTTAGGGTTAGGGTTTGGCTAGGGATAGGGTTAGTTTTAGGGTTTCAGCTAGGGTTAGGTTTAGGGTTATGGTTTCACCTAGCATTAGGGTTAGGGATACCATTAGGGTTTTGCCTAGGGTTATGGTTAGGTTTTTTTTAGGGTTTCAGCTAGAGTTAAGATTAGGGATAGAGTTGGTGTTTCGCCTAGGGATAGGGTTAGGGTTTCAGGTAGTGCTAGGTTTTGGGTTAGGGTTAGGGTTTCAGCTAGTGTTAGGGTTAGGGTTATGGTTTTGCCTGTCGTTATGATTAGGTTTAGGTTTAGGGTTATGTTTAGGGATAGGGTTAGGGTAATGTTTTCGCATAGGGTTAGGGTGAGGGTTAGGTTTAGGGTTAGGGTTAGGGTTAGGGTTAGGTTTTCAGGTAGGGTTAGGGTTAGGTTTAGGGTTATGGTTTCACCTAGGGTTAGGATTAGGGTTATGGTTAGGTTTTCACCTAGGTTTAGTGTTAGGGTTCAGGTTTCACCTAGATTTAGGGTTACAGTTAGGTTAAGGGTTATGCCTAAGATTAGGGTTAGGTTTCGGTTTTCACCTCTGTTTAGGGTTATATTAGGGTTAGGGTTTCACCTAGGATTGGGGTCAGGATTACAGTTAGGGTTTTGGAGGGTTAGGATTATGTGTAGGCATTCAGCTAGGGTTAGGGTTAGGGTTAGGTTTTCACCTAGGTTTAGGTATAGGGTTAGGTTAGGGTTT
The DNA here is from genome assembly GCA_007922755.1 of Pedetes capensis. Lineage (NCBI taxonomy): Eukaryota > Metazoa > Chordata > Mammalia > Rodentia > Pedetidae > Pedetes > Pedetes capensis. The sequence goes on from VMDO01015777.1 coordinate 42,374, forward strand.
CGCCTAGGGTTAGGGTTAGGGTTAGGGTTTCATCTAGGGTTAGTGTAAGGGTTAGGTAGAGTGTTTTGGCTAGTGTTAGAGTTTGTGTTAGTTATAGGGTTTCAGCTAGGTTTATGTATAGGGTTAGGTATAGGGTTCGCGTAGGTTTAGGGTTAAGTTTAGTGTTAGGCTTTCACCTAGGTTTAGGGTTAGGGTCTCAGCTAGAGTTAGGGTTAGCTTTAGGGTTCACCTAGGGTTAGCGTTAAGGTTAATGATTCACCTAGCATTAGGATAAGGCTTAGGGTTACTCTTTTGCCTAGGGTTAGGTTAAGGGTTAGCACTAGGTTTTAAGCTAGCTTTAGGGATAGGGTTAGGGTTTCACCTAGGTTTAAGATAAGGCTTAGGGTTATGGTTTCGTCTAGTGCTAGGGTTAGCTTTAGGGTTTCAGCTAGGGTTAGTTTTAGGATTAGGGTTTCACCTAGCATTAGGGTTAGGGATAGCATTAGGGTTTTGCCTAGGTTTAGGGTTAGGTTTAGTTTTAGGGTTTCAGCTAGAGTTAAGATTAGGGATAGGGTTGGTGTTTCCCCTAGGGGTAGGGTTAGGGTTTCAGCTAGGGCTAGGGTTTGGGTTAGGGTTAGGGTTTTAGCTAGGGTTAGTGTTAGAGTTATGGTTTTGCCTGTCGTTAGGATTAGGTTTAGGTTTAGGGTTATGTTTAGGGTTATGGTTAGGGTTAAGGGTAGGGTTTAGCCTAGGGTTAGGGTGAGGGTTAGGTTTAGGGTTAGGTTTAGGGTTTCAGGTAGGGTTAGGGTTAGGTTTAGGGTTATGGTTTCACCTAGGGTTAGGATTAGGGTTATGGTTAGTTTTTCACCTAGGGTTAGTGTTAGGGTTCAGGTTTCACCTAGAGTTAGGTTACAGTTAGGTTAAGGGTTATGCCTAAGGTTAGGGTTAGGGTTAGGGTTTCACCTATGTTTAGGGTTAGGTTAGGGTTAGGGTTTCACCTACGATTAGGGTCAGGGTTACAGTTAGGGTTTCGGAGGGTTAGGTTTAAGTGTAGGGTTTCAGCCAGGGTTAGGGTTAGGGTTAGGATTTCACCTAGGTTTAGGTATAGGGTTAAGTTAGGGTTTCGCCTAGGGTTAGGGTTAGGGTTTTGGTTAGGGTTTCAGGTAGGGTTAGGGTTAGGTTTAGGGTTATGGTTTCACCTAGGGTTAGGATTAGGGTTATGGTTAGGTTTTCACCTAGGGTTAGTGTTAGGGTTCAGGTTTCACCTAGAGTTAGCGTTACAGTTAGGATAAGGGTTATGCCTAAGGTTAGGGTTAGGGTTAGGGTTTCACCTATGTTTAGGGTTACATTACAGTTAGGGTTTCACCTAGGATTAGGGTCAGGCTTACAGTTAGGGTTTCGGAGGGTTAGGTTTATGTGTAGGGTTTCAGCTAGGGTTAGGGTTAGGGTTAGGATTTCATCTAGGTTTAGGTATAGGGTTAGGTTAGGGTTTCGCCTAGGGTTAGGATTAGGGTTAGGGTTAGGGTTTCACCGAGGGTTAGGGTAAGGGTTAGGTATAGTGTTTTGGCCAGTGTTAGAGTTTGGGTTAGTTATAGGGTTTCAGCTAGGTTTATGGTTTGGTTTGGGGATAGGGCACCCCTAGGTTTAGGGTTAGGTTTAGTGATAGGCTTTCACCTAGGTTTAGGCTTAGGGTCCTAGCTAGAATTTGGGTTAGCTTTAGGGTTCAGCTAGGGTTAGCGTTAGGGATAATGATTCGCCTAGCATTAGGATAACGGATAGGATTACTGTTTTGCCTAGGGTTAGGGTAAGGGTTAGCTTTAGGTTTTCAGCTAGGGTTAGGTTTAGGGTTAGGTTTAGGGTTTCACCTAGGTTTAAGATAATGGTTAGAGTTAGGGTTTCAGCTAGGGTTAGGGTTAGCTTTAGGGTTTCAGCTAGGGTTAATTTTAGGGTTAGCGTTTCATCTAGCATTAGGGTTAGGGATAGCATTATGGTTTTGCCTAGGGTTAGGGTTAGGTTTAGTTTTAGGGTTTCAGCTAGAGTTAAGATTAGGGATAGGGTTGGTGTTTCGCCTAGCGGTAGGGTTAGGGTTTCAGTTAGGGCTAGGTTTTGGGTTAGTGTTAGGCTTTCACCTAGGGTTAGGGTTAGGGTCATGGTTTTGCCTGTCGTTTAGTATTAGGTTTAGGTTTAGGGTTATGTTTAGGTTAGGGTTAGGGTTAGGGTTAGGATTTCACCTAGGGTGAGGGTTAGGTTTAAGGTTAGGGTAAGGGTTAGGGTTTCAGGTAGGGTTAGTGTTAGGTTTAGGATTATGGTTTGACCTAGTGTTAGGATTAGGTTTATGTTAGGTTTTCACCTAGTGTTATTGTTACGGTTCAGGTTTCACCAAGAGTTAGGGTTACAGTTAGGTTAAGGGTTATGCATAAGGTTAGGGTTAGGGTTAGGGTTTCACCTATGTTTAGGGTTAGGTTAGGGTTAGGGTTTCACCTAGGATTAGGGTCAGGTTTGCAGTTAGGTTTTCAGAGTGTTAGGTTTAGGTGTAGGGTGTCATCTAGGGTTAGGGTTAGGGTTAGTATTTAACCTAGGTTTAGGTATAGGATTAGGTTAGGGTTTCACCTAGGGTTAGGGTTAGGGTTAGGGTTAGGGTTTCATCTAGGGTTAGGGTAAGGGTTAGGTATAGTGTTTTGGCTAGTGTTAGAGTTTGGGTTAGTTATAGCGTTTCAGCTAGGTTTATTGTTAGGGTTAGGGTTAGGGTTTGCCCAGGTTTAGGGTGAGGGTTAGGTTAGGGTTAGTGTTAGGGTTTCAGGTAGGGTTCGGGTTAGGTTTAGTGTTATGGTTTCACCTAGGGTTAGGATTAGGGTTATGGTTAGGTTTTCACCTAGGGTTAGTCTTAGGGTTCAGGTTTCACCTAGAGTTAGGGTTACAGTTAGGTTAAGGTTTGGTTAGGTTAAGGGTTATGCCCAAGGTTAGGGTTAGGTTTAGGGTTAGAGTTAAGATTAGGTATAGGGTTGGTGTTTCACCTAGGGTTAAGGTTAGGGTTTCAGCTAGGGCTAGGGTTTGTGTTAGGGTTAGGGTTTCAGCTAGGGTTAGGGATAGGGTTATGGTTTTGCCTGTCGTTAGGTTTAGGTTTAGGTTTACTGTTATGTTTAGGGTTAGGGTTAGGTTTACGGTAAGGTTTTCGCCTAGGGTGAGGGTTAGGTTTAAGGTTAGGGTTAGAGTTAGGGTTTCAGGTAGGGTTAGTGTTAGGGATAGGGTTCGCTTAGATTTAGGGTTAGGTTTACTGTTAGGCTTTCACCTAGGGTAAGGGTTAGGGTTAGGGATAGGGTTAGGGGTTAGGGTTAGGGTTAGGTTTAGAGTTAGATTTAGGGTTAGGGTTTAGGGTAGGGTTAGAGTTAGGGGTTAGGGTTAGGGTTAGGGTTAGGGTATGGTTAGTGTTTGGGTTAGGGTTTTGCCAATGTTTAGGGTAAGGTTTAGTGTTAGGGTTTCAGCTAGGGTTAGGTTTAGGGTAGGGTTTAGGGTTTCAGCTAGGGTCGGGTTAGTGTTAGGGTTACAGATTTGCCTAGGGCAAGAGTGAGAGTTACGGTTAGTATTTCACCCAGGGTTAGGGTTGGATTAGGGTTATGTTTTCTCCTAGGTTTACAGTTTGGGTTAATTTTAGGGTTTTGCCTGGGTTTAGGGTTAGAATGAGGGTTAGGGTTTTGCCTAGGTTTAGGGTTAGAGTTAGGGTTAGGTTTTCACCTAGGGTTAGATTTAGGGTTAGGGTTAGGTTGTTCCCTAGGTTTAGGACAGGTTTAGGTTTAGGTTTTAGCCTAAGGTTAGGGTTAAGTTTAGGGTTAGGTTATCCCTAGGGTTAGTGTTAGGTGTAGAGTTAGGGGTTTGCCTGGGGTTAGGGTTAGGGTTTCTCCTTGGGTTAGGGTTAGGATTTGAGCTAGGTTTAGGGTTAGTGTTAGGGTTGTCGTTTCGCCTAATTTTAGGGTTAGGGTTTTTCCTAGGATTAGGGTTAGGTTTAGTGTTAGGTATTTGGCTAGGTTTAGATTTGATTCAGCATTACAGCTAGGGTTAGGGTTAGGTTTAGGGTTTGCCTACTGATAGGGTTAGGGTTAGGGTTAGTTTTTCACCTAGGGTTGGGGTTAGCGTTAGGGTTAGAGTAAGTGTTAGGTTTATTGTTAGGGTTAGGCCTATGTTTTTGGCTAGGGGTAGACTTAGGTTTAGGGTTAGCACTTCACCTAAGTTTAGGGAGAAGTTTAGTGCTAGGGTTTCTGCTTGGGTTAGGGTTATTTTAAGGCATTCAGCTAGGGTTACAGTTAGGATTATGGTTAGGGTTTCTCCTAGTGTACGTGGTACAGTTAGGGTTAGGGTTAGGTTTAGTGTATGGTTTCGCCTAGAATGAAGGTTACGGTTATGCTTAGGGTTAGGGTTAGGGTTAGGGTTAGGGATTTTCCTAGGGTTAGGGTAAAGTTTAGGGTTAGGGTTTCAGCTAGGGTTAGGTTTAGTGTAAGGTTTAGGGTTTCAGCTAGGATTTGGGTTAGGGATATGTTTACAGATTTGACAAGGGAAAGAGTGAGAGTTACGTTTAGGGTTTCACCCAGGGTTAGTGTCAGGGTTAGGGTTATGTTTTCTCCTAGGTTTACAGTTTGTGTTAATTTTAGTGTTTTGCCTGGGGTTAGGGTTAGTATTAGGGTTAGGGTTTTGCCTATATTCACGTTTAGAGATAGGGTTAGGTTTTCACCTAGGGTTAGTTTTAGGGTTAGGGTTAGGTGTTTGGCTAGGGTTAGTGTAGGTTTAGGGTTAGGTTTTAGCGTAAGGTTAGGTTTAGGGTTAAGGTTAGGGTTAGGGTTTCCCATAGGGTTAGTGTTAGCGGTAGGGTTATGGTTTTGCCTAGCGTTAGGGTTAATGTTTCTCCTAGGGTTATGGTTAGGATTTGAGCTAGGTTTAGGGTTAGTGTTAGGGTTATGGTTTCGCCTACGTTTCGGGTTAGGGTTCTTCCTAGTATTAGGGTTAGGTTTAGTGTTAGGGTTTTGGCTAGGGTTAGATTTGCTTCAGCATAACAGCTAGGTTTAGGGTTAGGTTTAGGGTTTTGCCTACTATTAGGGTTAAGGTTAGGGTTAGTTTTTCCCCTAGGGTTAGGGTTAGGGTAAGTGTTAGGATTAGTGTTAGGGTTAGGGCTATGTTTTTGGCTAGGGGTAGGCTTAGGTTTAGGGTTAGGATTTCACCTAAGTTTAGGGAGAGTGTTAGTGCTAGGGTTTCTGCTGGGGGTAGGGTTATAATTAGGCATTCTGCTAGGGTTACGGTTAGATTTATGGTTAGGGGTTCTCCTAGTGTAAGTGGTACAGTTACGGTTAGGGTTAGGTTTAGTGTATGTTTTCCCCTGGAGTGAAGGTTAGGGTTATGCTTAGGGTTAGGGTTAGGGTTTTGCCTAAGGTTAGGGTAAGATTTAGGGTTAGGGTTTCAGCTAGGGTTAGGGTTAGGGTAGGGTTTAGGGTTTCAGCTAGGTTTTGTGTTAGGTTTAGGGTTACATATTTGCATAGGGCAAGAATGAGAGTTAAGTTTAGGGTTTCACCCAGGGTTATGGTGGGGGATATGGTTATGTTTTCTCCTCGGTTTACAGTTTGGGTTAATTTAAGGTTTTGCCTAGGGTAGGGATAGAATTAGGGTTAGGGTTTTGCCTAGGTTTAGGGTTAGAGTTAGGGTTTGGTGTTCACCTAGGGTTAGCTTTAGGGTTAGGTTTAGTTTATTGGCTAGGGTTAGGGTAGGTTTAAGATTAGGTCTTAGCCGAAGGTTACGGTTAGGTTTAGGTTAAGTGTTAGGGTTTCCCATGGGGATAGTGTTAGGGGTAGGGTTAGGGTTTTGCCTAGGTTTAGGTTTAGGGTTTCTCCTCGGGTTAGGGTTAGGATTTGAGCTAGGTTTAGGGTTAGTGTTAGGGTTACGGTTTCGCCTACATTTAGGGTTAGGGTTTTTCCTAGGATTAGGGTTAGGTTTATTGTTAGGGTTTTGGCTAGGTTTAGATTCGTTTCAGCATTACAGCTAGGTTTAGGGTTAGGTTTAAGGTTTTGCCTACTGTTAGGGTTAGGTTTAGTTTTTCACCTAGGGTTAGGTTTAGGGTTAGGGTTAGGGTAAGTGTTAGGATTAGTGTTAGGGTTAGGGCTATGTTTTTGCTAGGGGTATGCTTAGGTTTAGGGTTAGGATTTCACCTAAGTTTAGGGAGAGGTTTAGTGCTAGGTTTTCTCCTTGGGTTAGGGTTATGTTAAGGCATTCATGTAGTGTTAGTGTTAGGATTTGAGCTAGGTTTACGGTTATTGTTAGGGTTATGGTTTCGCCTACGTTTAGGGTTAGGGTTCTTCCTAGGATTAGGTTGAGATTTAGTGTTAGGGATTTGGCTAGGGTTAGATTGGGTTCAGCATTACAGATAGGGTTAGGGTTAGGTTTAGGGTTTTGCCTACAGTTAGGGTTAGGGTTAGGGTTAGTTTTTCAACTAGGGTTATGTTTAGGGTTAGGGTTAGGGTAAGTGTTAGGGTTAGTGTTAGGGTTAGGCGTATGTTTTTGGCTAGGGGTAAGCTCAGGTTTAGGGTTAGGATTTCACCTAAGTTAAGGGAGAGGGTTAGTGCTAGGGTTTCTGCCTTGGTTAGGGTTATGTTAAGGCATTCAGCTAGGGTTACAGTTAGGATTATGGTTAGGGGTTCTCCTAGTGTAAGCGGTACAGTTAGGATTAGGGTTAGGTTTAGTGTATTGTTTCGCCTAGAGTGAAGGTTAGGGTTATTCTTTTGGTTAGGGTTAGGGTTAGGGTTAGGTTTAGGATTTTGCCAAGGGTTAGGGTAAGGTTTAAGTTTAGGGTTTCAGCTAGGGTTTGGGTTAGGGTTAGGGTTACAGATTTGCCTAGGGCAAGAGTGAGAGTTACGGTTAGGGTTTCACCCAGGGTTAGGGTTAGAGTTAGAGTTATGTTTTCCCCTAGGTTTACAGTTTGGGTTAATTTTACGGTTTTGCCTAGGGTTAGGGTTAGAATTAGAGTTAGGGTTTTGCCTATGTTTAGTGTTAGAATTAGGGTTAGGTTTACATCTAGGGATAGTTTTAGGGTTAGAGTTAGGTTTTTGCCTAGGGTTAGGGTAGGTTTAGGGTAAGGTTTTTTCCTAAGGTTAGAGTTAGGTTTAGGGTTAGGGTTAGGGTTTCCAAAAGGGTTAGTATTAGGGGTAGGGTTAGGGTTTCTCCTAGGGTTAGGTTTAGGATTTGAGCTAGGTTTAGGGTTAGTGTTAGGGTTATGGTTTCGCCTACGTTTTGGGTTAGGTTTCTTCCTAGGATTAGGGTTAGGTTTAGTGTTAGGGTTTTGGCTAGGGTTAGATTTGGTTCAGCATTACAGCTAGGGATAGGGTTAGGTTTAGGGTTTTGCCTACTGTTAGGGTTAGGGTTAGGGTTAGTTTTTCACCTAGGGTTAGGTTTAGGGTTAGGGTTAGGTTAACTGTTAGGGTTATTGTTAGGGTTAGGGCTATGTTTTTGGCTAGGGTTAGGCTTAGGTTTAGGGTTAGGATTTCACCTAAGTTTAGGGTTAGGGTTAGGGTTATTTTTTCTCCTAGGTTTAAAGTTTGGGTTAATTTTAGGGTTTTGCCAAGCGTTAGGGTTAGAATTAGGGTTAAGGTTTTGCCTAGGTTTAGGGTTAGAGGTAGGGTTAGGTTTTCACCTAGG
>VMDO01015778.1:0-50013 GCA_007922755.1 Pedetes capensis
TTTTTTTTTTTTTTTTTTTTTTTTAACTTTTTGAGAACGGGTCTTGCTACATTAGGCAGACTGCCTCTGGTCTCCAACTTGCGATCCTCCTGCCTCTGCCTCCCGAGTCCCTGGGATTACAGGCCTGCGCCACCACACCTGGCTTGTTCTGTGAGTTTCGACAAATGCATGGAATTGGGTAATCACTACCGCAATCAAACTCTAGAACAGCCTCATCTCAAAACTTCTCCCTCATTCGCTGGCCACCACTGATCTGTCCCCTGACCCTACAGTTTTCCCTGTTCCAGTATGTAGTATGCAGCTAGGCTTGGTGGCACACGCCTGTAATCCCAGCAAGTGGGAAGGCAGAGGCAGGAAGATTGCTACAAGTTTGAGACCAGCTCGATCTACACAGTTCTGGGACAGCCTGGTCTACACAGTGAGACCTTGTCTAAACTCTTCCCTCCAAAGAAGAAAATTGCACTTAAGGCCAGAAGCCATGGCACATGCCTATAACCCCAGTGACATAGGAGGCTGAGGCCAGAGGATCGCAGGTTCAAGGCCAACCTCGAGACCCTGTCTCAAAATATAAAATAAAAAGGGAGGGGCTGGGGGTTCAGCTCAGTGGTAGAGTGCTTGCCTAGCATGTAAAAAGCCCTGGGTTCCATCCTCTGCATTGGGGAGGGGGACAGGGAGGGGGAAAAAGAAGAAGAAGGAGAAGGGGAAGAAGAGGAGGAGGAGGAAAAAGAAACGATTGAATATACCTAGCTTAGAAACACATCACCCCATGGTGCATCTGTTGTTCCCCCTCCCACCTGCAGAGCTGACTGGGAGCTACAGCTGGCTGCCCCTGCCTAGCATTGTAAGACAGTATCGTACTGCGTGTTGCTAGCTCTAGAAAAGATCAAAAGTCAAAATGCACCCACAGCTTCTACTGAGTGCATATGGCTTTTGCACCCTTGTAAAGTTAAGTTGTAAATTATTGTAGGTCAAGGACTGTCCATCTAGATTTACAATTCCCCCATGGCGTGGCATATACCACGGTTCCTTTTTAATGCCAACTGGTGTTCCGTGGTATGAGTGGGCCACAGTTTATTCTCTTGGTCACCAGCTAGAGGACTTTGGGCGGTTTTCTATTTTGGGTGATTACAAAAACAGCTACTGTAAACATTCTCAGAGAGGCTTTGGCGAGATCACACGTTTTCATTCCTCTTGGGTAAACATCCAGGGGTGGAATGGACGGGTCATATGGGAAGTGTATATTTAACTTCCTAAGGAATGGCCAGACTGTTTGGCAAAGTGGCCAGGCCATTTCACATTCTCATTAGCAATGCATGAAAGGTTTACTTATTCGACATCCTTGCCAGCAGTTTTGTATTGCTAGGTATTTGTTGTTGTTGTTTTAATTTTAGTAATTCTAATAGTTGTGCAGTGGGGAGAATCACAGGTTTTTTTGTGGGTTTTTAATTTATTTTATATTTATTTTATATTTATTTTTTATTACATATTTACTTTTTATTTATATATTTATATATTTATATATTTATATATTATACATATTTATATATTTATTTATAAAATTTATATATTTACTTTTTATTTATTTTATGTTTTTTACCCTCATTATACACCGTAGAGGTTCTTCACCATGAGGAATGCAGGTGTGTCCCTGACAACATTATGGGGAGGGCAGTGTATTGTCATAAGACAGAGTTAGAGAAGCTGGAGCTATGGCTCAGTGGCAGAGCGCTTGCCTAGTATTCACAAGGCTCTGGGTTCTAAACCCAGCACTGCAAAAAAGAAAAAAAAAAAAAAAAGACAGCATTAGCATTACAGCTTTTCTTTGAAGCTTACTTCACATGACAGGGTGCTAATTTCAAAAGCCTTCAGGAGTTTTCCTGGATCTGGGAGGTGTTCTGAAATACAAATCAGTTTGTCTTATGTGTCTGCATTGCTCAGAGCCCTAGTATACTTATAAGAAAGCCCAAATCCCTGTGGGGCTCACAACTCCCTTTTCTGCTCACTTGTCAAACCTTAGAGCCTTTGCACATGCAGTTTCTCCTACCCAGAATGCTCTTCTCTCCTCCCTCTTCCTCTTGCTCCTGAGTCATATCCATTTATACTTCCATTTCAGCTTAAACATCACTTCCTGAGAGACACTTTTCCTAAGCCCTCACATGAAGTCAGGTTCTCCCATGTTCTCTCCCAGTATCCTCTACTTTTTTGTCCAAGAGCACTTAAAACTATTTGTAATCATCCTGTGTAATTGTGTGTTCAACCAGGCTGTCCTTGGGTACTCTTCTCAGAATTGCAAACGCCTTCTCTTTGCTTTATTTTTTCCCTAGAACTTATCATTGTCCCAACACTGTCCTGTAAAATTGTGATATAAGCCATATGTGTCATTTTGAATTTTCTAGTAGCCATGTTAACATAAAAAGAAGCAGGTAAGGTTAATTTTAACAATAAATTTTATTGGGGCTGGGGTTTAGCTCAGTTGGTAGAGTGCTGCTCTGCATTCTCTGAGGCCCTGAGTTTGATATCCAGCCCCACAAAAACAGGAGAAGGATCTGGCAAACCACTCTTGACACAATCCTAAAACAGTCAGCCATTGAAAACCCTATGAATAGCAGGGGCTGGGATTTAGCTCAGTGGGTAGAACGCTGCGCTGCAGTATCTGAGGTCCTGAGTTCAATTCCCAGCACCGCAAAAATGGGAGAAGGACCTGGCAATCCACTCCCAAGGCAATCCTGAAACAGTCAGCCATTGAAAACCCTATGAGGGTCGCTATGAGTCAGATACCGACTCGATGGCACCTAACAACAACAACAACAACATGAATAGCAGAGAAGCACTGACACAGTGCCAGGCATGGCGCAGTGTCAAGGAATGTTTTGTTCTGTTGTACACAGGGTGGCTATAAGTCAGACTCAACTTGACAGCACCTAACAACAACAAGTTTTATTGAGTATATGTGCACACACAATACATAAAAATATCATTTCAACATAGAATCATTATGTAAAAATTATTGAGAGATTTTAGATCCTTTTTTTACCACTCAGTTTTTATTTTAATCTGGTGCATCTGTTATTCTTAAAGCGCATCTCAATTCCCACTAGCCAAGTTCCAGGTGTTTATGTAATAGAAAGAGATGTAGAATGTTTTTGGCTAGATACATACATTTAACACACACGTAATATGTTTTATATAAGGATGGTCTCTTTCCCATTAGCAGTTCATCCCTCTGAGGGCACTGAGTTTTGTGTGTTTTGTTTATTGCTGAGTCTTCCACGTTTAGAACAATTCCTAGTATACAGTAGTTGCTCAATAACAAATAATAGTAAACTGGGCATTTGACACATCCCTGTAATCCCAGCACTCAGGAGGCTGAGGCAGGAGGATCATGAGTTCGAGGCTAGCCTGGGCTATGATAGTGAGACCTTGTCTCAAAACACAACACTAACCACCAAAAACATCAGGGAATCCATTGTGCTCACTGCCTGCCTGGCACAGTTCCACATAGTTTACATTTATTAACGCATTGAATCCTCATCACAACCTGGGGAGAAGGTACTGCTGTCATTTCCTCCTTACAGAAAAGGGAACTGAAGTCCAGAGAGGGTCAGCCAGGTGTTCAAGGTCACAGAGCTCAGGAGAGGCAGAGCTGGGATTTGAACCCAGGCTGCTAGCTAGGGAGTCCTTGCTGCCAACCTCCATGTAATAGGGCTTTCCTAGCAGATGAAGGAATGGGCGAAGGCCATGTGGCGTACAAACACGTGGGAGCCCTCGTGTGTGGAGGGTGTGTATATATCTATCGCTGCTTGTGTCTGTGGGTTGTGATTATGTGTGCACGTGTGATGGTATGTGCTGTGTGCTTCTGGGAGATAAGGGGAGTTTGGTCCACTCAACATTGGGATATTTTGCCAGGGCTGTGGCTCTGGCCTGCAATCCCAGCGACTCAGGAGGCCGAGGCAGGAGGAGTGGGAGTTGGAGGCCAGAGGCAGCCTGCATAACTTATCAAGACCTTGTCTCAAGATTCAAAATGGGCTGTGTGTGCCGCTCATTGGTAGGATGCTTGCAAAGTATCCTCGAGACCCTGGGTTCCACCCTTAAGGACCTCAAAAATATTGGGGTGTCTCTAGCTCAGGACAGGGTTAGTGAGGGTGGGGCGAGGTCATAACATTTCAAAGGAGCTGGTGGGAGGACCAGACCCACCTGCATTCTGCCCTGTAGGATGCTTTATGCAAATTAGATGCAAATGAGGGGCTGGTCCTCCACCCAGACTGACTCTCCAAAAACCACTTCACCCAGCAAGCATTTGGGTTGTCTCTCCAGCTAGAGCCTGGGGGACCCAGAGGTGTGGGCGACACAGGAAGGAAGTATTTATAAACCCCACCTCCTGAGTATGGAAATGTCTGTGAATGGAAGCTTCCGAAGGAAACACTTATTCATACAGATACAGCCAGATGAATTCTTCATATTTGGTAATATAATGAGGACTATGCTGAAAATGGCTGGGATTTAGCTCAGTGGGTAGAGCACTGCGCTGCAGTCTCTGAGGCCCCGAGTTCAATTCCCAGCACCGCAAAAATGGGAGAAGGGCCTGGCAATCCACTCCCAAGGCAATCCCGAAGCACTTAGCCATTGAAAACCCTATAAGGGTCGCTATGAGTCGGATACCGACTCGACGGCACCTAACAACAACAACAACAGTGTTGAAAATACATTGATCAGTGCGTTTATAAGAAGGTGTTTACAAGTAAATACCTAGAAGGAGAATATTTAGCTCTCAGGCCTTTTACTCCTATCCCCCATCTTTGCCTTTGAGGTCCCCCCCACCCCTGTCCCTCTACCTCCTCCTCTGGCTCCCAATGACCCCCTAGACTCCTGTCTCTCCACCTAGGCTGTGCTATATGCCAGCTCTTCCTTCTCATTTCTTCTATAAAGGGAGTGACAAATCTAACTCTCTTTTAAATGCCATTATGGTTGAGTCTTCCTTATCCAAATTGCTTAATACCAGAAGTAATTCTGATTTCAAGTGTTTTTTTTTTTTTGGGGGGGGGAATATTTGCCTATTAAGGTATCTTGGGGATAGGACATAGGTTTAAACATGAAATTTATTTATGTTTCATATACACCTATACTCAGAGCCCAAAGGAAATTTTGTATAATATTTTAAAATAATTTTACTTTCTTTTTTATTGGAAAATTTTAATGTACACCTTGATGTAATTCATTCTGACATGCTTTTCATTGTGACATTTCCATATATGCATTTTGTTGTACATTATTCATATAGGTTCCCCCTTACCCTCTTGTGCACTTCTCTACCATTCACTTGTCTTTTTATGGTAATATTTTCCTATATATCCTCGGGTTCCAGTTCTGCTTAAGATAGAAACTTTTCCTGCAGTGAACTTTCTTTTTACCTTGTCAGAACTATTACATGCAGAACTATTACATTTCTAGACCATCTATAATACCATTCTTGGCTTTTTTTTTTTTTCTTTTATTATGATCCGACCTTTGTATAGGATTTTTTCCTTCTTATAATTTTGATTCAGCTCCCACATATGAGTGAACATGTCGTGTGAAACACACTTTCATGGTGTCAACTTGGGTTGTCTTGTTGGGACTCCAAATGTTTCAGATTTTGGAACATTTTGCATTTGGGATTTTCAGATTAGGGATGCTCAGCCTGTACAATAAAAAGCAATCAGCAAAAACTTTTATTGTTGTTAGGTCCTGTTGAGTCAATGTTTGACTCCTAGTGACCCTACATAAAACAGGCAAAGCAGTATTGTCAGTGCTTCTCTGTTGTTCATAGGGTTTTCAATGGCGGGTTGTTTTTTTGGAGTGGGCTGCTGGATCCGTCTCCCAAGCCTACAGCACCTGGTGTTCCCAGGTCATCTCCAATCCAAATACCAGCCAGGCCCAAACCTGCTTAGCTTCCGAGATCTGACAGGATCGGATGCCACACTGGTATGGCTGCAGGCCTAAAAACTTTTATAAGAAACAAATAAATGTGGGAGGTTATTTTCTGCCAAATGCCCTGCAGCTGCTGGATGCTCTTGGCTTCTGTAATAGGACCTCATCTGAAGAGGTTGCCTGGGTTGGGCTAAGGACCCTTTCTGACTCCCACTCCTCTTTCTGCCCTGTACCCCAGCCAGGTGGAAGAGGCCGGAGTAGTGCTATCCCTGGAGCAAACGGAGCGACACTCTCGCAGACCCTCTCTTCTGGGCACCTGCTCTCTGAAGGATGCCCCTAATCCTGGGGACAAGCATGGTAGGGAGCAGGGCTCTTGTGTATCCAGGGCCCTTGGAAGAAAGCCCAAGTGCCTTAACATGGGTCACCAGGCCCTGTGGGGCCTGTGTCCTGCCTCCCTCTTCTTGTCACTCACCTTCTGAACCACGCTGGCTTCTGCAGATCTCACGCCAAACTCTTCCTTGCCTCAGGACCTTTGTGCGTGCTGTTTCTCCTGCGTTGAACACTCTTTCTCATCTTCCCTCTTCTCGTTGATCGCTGCAGTCTTTTGTTACTCTCTGCTCTGAATCCCGCTATGGCTCCCCATTGCATTTTGGCATTTGTATTTCTGGTAATCCTCAGCATCCTGCGGCTGGCTCTGCTCCCTCTCCTCCCTCTCCCCACTCCCAGCATGGATGCGCCTCCTTCCTCTTTTGTTCTTTTGGGTCTCAGCTTCTCCAAGCTGTAGCTGCAACCGCGCAGAGCTGAATGGCTGAACGCTGCTCTGGGTCAGTGGGCGCTTCCCTAGAACCTCCCAGGGCTCCACTGCCATCTGATGATTGAAGGAATGAGAGGGCCCTGGCCTTTGGCCCTGGATGGCCACTCTGTGTCCTCCCATCCTGCAGACACCCCTGGTCCCCGGATCCTGGCCTTCCTGCACCCCCCGGCCCTGAGCGAGGCTGCCCTGGCCGCTGACCCTCGCCGCTTCTGTAGCCCCGACCTCCGCCGCCTGCTGGGGCCCATTCTGGATGGACCTTCAGTGGCTGCCACCCCCAGCACACCGCAGGCCAGGAGGCGCCCCCAAAGTCCTCTTCCGGTAAGGAGTCCTACCCCTCCCCCAAGCCCTCAGAACTCAGGCTTCCTTAGCTGTGGGCTTGAGCTTTGCTGCTCTCTGGGCCTCAGTTTCTCCATCTGTGTAGTGGGAAGGTTGGGATGAGACGTGGCAGGGCTTCCTTTAAGACCTCGATTCCAGCTGGGTGTGATGGCCCATGCCTGTGGTCCCAGCACTTGGGAAACTAAGGCAGGAGGATCTTGAGTTCCAGGTCAGCCTGAGCCACATATTAAGACCCTGTTACTTAGCCCAAGCGCCCAGTGTGCCCTGTCCATCTTTATGCACCCAGGGACTCTGACATTTGAGATCCTAGGTTCAGAAGTCACTTTGAGCTGGGCGTGGTGGCGCACGCCTGTCATCCCAGAGGCTCAGGAGGTGGAGGCAGGAGGATCACAAGTTCAAGACCAGAGGCAGTCTGTGTCACTTAGCAAGACCCTGTCTCAAAAAGTAAAAAAATGGGCTGAGGGTGCAGCTCAGTGGTCCAGCACTTGCAGAGCATGCAAGTGTGAGGCCCTGGGTTCAAACCCCAGTACCGGAAAAAAAAAAAAAAAAAGAATTCACTTTGCATTGGCACTGCAACCCCCTTGTTGCCCCTGCCGTCTGACCTTTGAGCTCTGCTCCAATGGATGATGTTTTGGCAGCTGTTTGGATGGATGGGTAAATGGATGCGCAGATGGATGCCTAGACAGACACTTGGACTCCTGAGGTGTATGGTCCACACCTTCCCGGGTTCACGATTTCCTGCGTCTCTGCTCAATTTTCACACAGGCTGATCTCCCAGATGGGCTGCCCTCGGGCATGGAGAAGGCACACAGGCACTTTGCCGCAGGGAAGAGCCGTGAGGCGGAGGGGACCGATCTAGACATAGCTCAGGTGAGGGCTGGCAGGGGAGGGGCAGTCTGTGCTCTGGGGGCTGGGTTCCTGGCTTTGGAGAAAGGTGTGGGGGGGTGGGGACATGAATGGGGTGACAGACAATGGAGCACATCATATATTCGTTAGGTGGGGAATGGGAGATGGATGGATGTCTAGGCAGAGAGTGGATGGATGTCTAGGCAGAGAGTTGGATGGATGGACCGCAGTGTTCATTAGGTAGATGATGGGAGATGGATGATGTTTATGCAGATTTTCTTGCAATATTGGGGAGGTTTAACCCAGCACCTCACACATGTTAACAAAGCACTGCACCACCGAGCTGCACTCCCAGCCCCTTGTTTATTTTTTTATTTTGTTTTGATATGGGGTCTTGCCAAGTTGCACCAGCTGCCTCTGGCCTCGAACCTGTGATCCTCCTGTCTCAGCCTCCTGAGTAACTAGAATTAAAGGCGTGCACCATGGCACCCGGCTAGGCAGCTATTTGGATGGATGGGTAGATGTCTGGATGGATAATTGGAGAGATGGCCCATTGGCTCATTGGCTGGATGAAAGTAACACTTGGATGGATGGATGATTGACTGAGTAGACAGCTACCATGACAGAGGTGTGCCAGATCTGTTACTTATTGTGACATAACAAATTATCCAAAACTTACCACCTTAACACAACAGGACAGTGATTGTGCTCCGTGGTTTCTGAGCATCAGGAACCTGGGGGAGGTTTAGCTGGGTATTTTTCGCTCAGGGGTGGCTTCCAAGTTCACATCCATGGGGTTGGCTGGCCTGAGGTCCGCACTGGCTTTGGCTGGAGGCCTCGGTTCCTCAGCGTGTGGGACTCTACATTGGGTGTGTAAGCATCCTCAAAACATGGACTTCAGCGTCCAGCGCAGAAGAGGTCAACCTGGCTTCACGTGGCCCAAAACCCCGACCCTTGAATCCCCTGTCACCCTGGTATGGCCAGCCCCATCTTGAGTCAGTCATTAGCATAAAATAGTGGGAATCACCTTGGTAGCCTATGCTGACAGATATGGTCTCGAGGCCTCTAATGGATAGCAAAGGTACTGTTGGCCCATGGGAAAATCCACGGGTCCAGAGGTTGCCTCCCAGGAGGTGAGGACAAAGGCAGGACCTCTCTTTGGGGAAAGTGAATTCTTCACAGTACAGAAAGGTTGAAAATTCTCACAACCTCCAAATCCCAGGTCCTTCAGGACTGACAGGTCTCCCTGTAGCTTTCTCTCTCTCTTCTTGCCTTGTACTGTAAATTGCAAGAAATCAGGCAGCCTCTTCACCCCTCAGGCTGCAGAACTCAAGTCAGATGGCCAAGCTCGTTGGTTACATTTTCTACTTTCTAATAAGGGCCCAGCAACATTGTTGCTAAAACTATCTTTCAGCCACTGTGTAAGAAAATTCCCCTTTCCTCTGGCTTTCTGTATTGTATTTCTTCCTTCCTTCTCTGCCCTCACTGACAGCTACAGATTCACTTTTTATTCATCCACTCATTCATTCATACATTCATTTTGAGGCAGGATCTTTGCTATGTAGCCCAGGCTGACCTTGAACTCACAATCTTCCTGCCTCTGCCTCCCAAGTCACTGGGATTACAGGTGAGTGCCACCACGCCTGGCTATAAATTCACATTTTGATTGACTGACTGTTGAAGGCGATTTAGGGCTTCTCTCCCATGCTCTTCAGAGTCCTCGCAGCCCCTGGGTAGTTCCAAAGCCATTCCTATCTTTTGGATTTTTGTGATGCTTGCCTTCCACTCTACGAACCAAAATCTTATTCATATCCATTGGACGAGAATCAGTTGCTCTAAAATTGAGTAGGTTAGACCCATAGGCATTTGTAACCTCACCTCATTCCCAAGGGTCAGGAGTTTGCGAGCCTGTAGCTGGTGGCTTTTGCTCAGGCTTTCTCATGAGGTCACAGTGCATCCAAAGGCTTGGTTGGCACCAGAAGACCCGTTTTCATTCATTTGGCTGTGGGTAGGAGGTCTCAGTCCCTTGCCTTGTGGGTCACTCTAGAGGGCTGCTTGGGACGGCGCTTTCTCCAGAGGAGGTGATGAGAAGGGAAGAGAGGAGAGAGGGAGAGAGGGGGGAGGAGAGAAAGAAAGAGAGAGAGGGAGAGAGAGAAAAGGGGAGGCATGGAAGCTACCATGCCTTTTATACCAAATGTGGAAGTCACACAGAATTATGTCTTGTTCCCAGCCTCATGAGGGGACCGTAGCAGGGTGTGAATCCCAGGAATGAGGACCTTTGAGGCCATCTTGGTCGCTGAATCCCACAGAGTTCCTGTACCCACTTTAGAGATGGGGAAAGTGAAGGCCAGATTCACAGCCTCAGGAACTGAACTCAGCAGTGGTGGTGGTGGTTGTTAGGTGCCATTGAGTTATGTCCGACCCATAGGGACCCTCATAGGGTTTTCAATGGCTGATTGTTTTGGGATTGGCTCCGGAGTGGATTGCCACGTCCTTCCCCCATTTCTGTGGTGCTGAGAATCGAACCCCGGACCTCAGAGACTGCAGAGCGGCGCTCTGCCAACTGAGCCAGCAGTGGTAGCACCAGGATCAGCCCACATCTGCGGAGCCCAAAGCCCCTAACACCCTCCTGCCCGCCTCAGGATGTCGACGCCCTGGACCTGGAGATGCTGGCCCCTTACATCTCCATGGACGACGATTTCCAGCTCAACGCCAGCGAGCAGCTACCAAAGGCCTTCCACAGACCCCCGAGGGCCTTCCACAGACCTCCGGGGGCTGTCTGCCGACCCCGCGCCCGGAGCTTCCACGGCCTGTCACCCCCTACCCCTGAGCCCTCCCCGCTGCCCCGCTGGGGCAGTGACCCCCGGCTGAGCTGCTCCAGCCCTTCCACGGCCGGGGCTGGGGCTCGGAAGAGGTGAGGCACAGAGAAGGGGGCCCCAGAAGGGGGGAGAGAGGGCCCCTGCCCACCTGCCTCCACCCTGTCTCCAGCTCAAGCCTCCTCCCCTGCTGTTCTTCCTGCCCTAATCTCACTCCAGCCAGGCCCTCAGCGTCCCCAGCGCATGCCAGGTTTGTCCCAACCTCTGGGCCTTGGCCAGGCTGTACCATCCTTTGGAGCATCTTCTATTGCCCTCATAGTCTGTCAAATCCCACTGCAGCCAGGGATCCCTCTTTCGGACATACTTCTGTCTGACTTTGGTTGTTGTTAGGTGCCATTGAGTCAGATCCGACTCATTGACCCTATGTACAGCAGAATGAAATGCTCTCCAACCCTGTGCCATGCTACCATGCCCAGCACTATGTCAGTGCTTCTCTGCTATTCATAGGGTTTTCAATGGCTGATTGTCTCAGGAGTAGGCTGCCCATTCCTTTTCCCTAGTCTATAGCACCCAGTATTCGCATGTGGTCTCCAATCCCAGGACTAACCAGGCCTGACCCTGCTTAGCTTCCAAGATCTGATGAGATCGGACACCAGGGTGCTATGGCTGCAGGATATATTGTACTAAATGACAACTTTTGTCATAGTTAAAAAGACATTGCTATGCTGGGTGTGGTGGCGCATGCCCGTAATTCCAGTGACTCAGGAGGCAGAAGCAGGAGGATTGCAAGTTCGAGGCCAGAGGCAGCCTGTGTAATTTAGCAAGACCCTGTCTGAAGATTGTTGTTGTTAGGTGCTGTCGAGTTGTGTCCAACTCATAGCAACCCTATCTATAACAGAAGGAAACACTCCTCAACACTGAGCCCTGCCTGACACTATTGTCAGTGCTTCTCTGCTAGTCATACGGTTTTCAATGGCTGGCTTGTTCCAGGATTGTTACTGGAGTGGGCTGCCAGGTCCTTCTCCCATTTTTGTGGTGCTGGGGATCGAACCCAGGGCCTCAGAGAGCACAGAGCAGCACTTTACCACCTGAGCTACACCCCAGCCCTGTCTCAAGACAAAAAATAAAAAATAGGCTGGCGGTGCAGCTCAGTGGTAGAGTGCTTGCAAAGTATGTGCGGGGCCCTGGGCTTAACACACAAGTACTGCAAAACTAACTAAATAAAATTTTTAGAAATATATAAATAAAAATAAAGAATGGGCTGCAGGCGCTACTCAGTGGTAGAGCGCTTGCGAAGTATTTGGCACAGTGAGAAAATGGAGAACTAAGTTTCCTCACACCTTGGCGGTCCTGTTGAAATCTGTAGACTCTTGCCTAAGAACATTTCCACACACTCACAGCTTGGCATATGATTTCAGAATGCCCACGTCCACTTCCAAAGACGTGAGATCCCTAGTATGCAAGTGTTTGCTCCCCAGATTGCAGCCATGTACCTGTGCAGTCTGCGGAGAGGTCTCTTTTCTACCCTTCTGAAGCGTTGATGGCACAATATCCCAGTATCTCCCGAGGCTCCCAGCTTGGGCATGGCTAGACCGTGGGTGCCTAAAAAAGACTTAGTAAATAAAGGCGTGAGGGAGTTGATGAACAGGGTGCAGAGGTGGATGGATAGACACATGGATGGATGCATGGTGAGTGGAAGGATGGATGGGAGGATTGATGGATGGGTGGATGTTGATTGGTTGGGTTTATAGGTAAATGTTAGGAGAAGGACCTGGTAACCCTTCCAAAAAAATCAGTCAGCCATTGAAAACCCTATGAATAGCAGAGAAGCACTGACCATAGTGTTTCGGCTGTTGTACGTAGGGTTGCTATGAGTTGGACACCGACTCAAAGGCACCCAACACCAACAACATAGGTAAACAGATGGAAGGAAAAATGGATCAGCAGATGGACGAATGGGAAGATGGGTGAATGAATGAGTGAATGGATGGGAGGGTGGAGGGAGAGGTAAGTAGAGGAATGAGGAAAGGGGAGATGGATGGAGGTTGCTGGGTGGGGAGGTGGTGGGTCCTTGGACAGATGAATGTTCTGGAAGCAAGGTGGGTGGATGGATGGTGGGATGGTGGGCGTGTAAGCAGAGGCATACATAGGTCATCACCGCCTGCCCCGGGTGCCCGCTCCTGCCCAGGCTTGCTGTGTTCTGAGTCTTCCCTGTTTCTCTCCAGGACCCTGGCCCAGAGCTCAGAGGATGAGGCGGTGGAGCTTCTGGGAGCAAAGCCCCCCAAACGGTCCCCCAGCCCGGAGCCTGAAAACTTCCTGCTGCCTCCCCTCAGCCTGGTATGTATGGGGCCTGAGGGTGTCTCCAACCCGCAGAACCTGGCAGGCTTGTTGTTGTTGTTAGGTGCCGTCGAGTCGGTATCCGACTCATAGCGACCCTCTGTACAACAGGGGAAACACTATTGTCAGTGCTTCTCTGCTGTTCATAGGGTTTTCAATGGCAGATTGATTTTTGGGAGGGGGTTGCCAGGTCCTTCTCCCAAGCCTACAGTATCTGGTGTTCCCGGGCGGTCTCCCATCCAAGTACTAACCAGGCCCAACCCTCTTAGCTTCCGAGATCTGACGGGATCGGATGCCACAGGGCTACAGCTGCAGGCTTAACCCTCCTGTTTTATAGATGGGAAACCAGAGCGTTGCCGGGGCTGACTGAAGGTCAGACAGATCAATGGTCCAGCTGAAGCCAGGACCTTGATCTTCTAGACCCTCTAATGGGTAGGGAAAGGCTTTGCAAATACGTAAGTGTCCAGAAGAAACAGGAAGCAGGGTGAGGGGAGAAACATAGCTGGCTAGTGCTGGCCGGCATCTTCTCTGTTCCCCAGGGAGTTCCCCCCCAAAACAAAACAAGATAAAACAAAACAAAACAAAAAACTAGAACAGCCTTGGCTTTGGAGGATGAGTGTAGAGTTCAGAGAATAAATACCAGAGTCAAACTGCCTTGGATTCAAATCCCGGGTCTGCCACCTGGTCACTGAGAACACTTGCCCAAGTGCCATCATCACTCTGAACCTCGGTTTCCTCATCTGGAAAATGAGGATAGTCACCTCTCATGGCTGCTGTGAGGATTAAATGAGATCAGACCCATGGTGGGGTGCAATGGTGCAAGCCTATCATCCTAGCCACTCAGGAGACAGAGGGAGGAGGCCCGCAGGTTCAATGCCAGAGGCACCCTGCATAATTTAGAGAGACCCTGTCTCAAGATAAAAAAGGAGCTGGGGGTGCAGCTTAGTGGCAGAGCACTTGTAAAGGATGCACGAGGCCTTGTACGCCCCCACCCCCACACACACTCAACAGGAGAAATCACACCCATGGCTGACATTCAATGGGCTGCCGTGGGCCCAAACCAACCAAACCAGAGCAGCCTCACCCCAGTCTCCTTGCCTCTGGCCTCACCCCTGCTGTCCCATCTGTACAACAGCAAACAGAACATTCTTTCTAAAAGCCAACTTGGCCTGCTTCGCTTCCACTGGACCTCCCTCCAGTGTGTTCTGTGGCTCCCTAGTGCCCACAGGCGAGCTCCCAGCTCCTCAGTCTGCAAGGGCCATTTGAACCTGGTCAATAATATCAGGAGCTGGCATTTGCTGAGCACCTACTGTGTGCCAGATGCCAACGGCACTGCCTACCTTGCGTGATTAACTTAACTCATTCTCCTGAGCATTGTTGATATATCGTTATTATGATGCGCAGTTATGCACGAGATGTTTAACGGCTTTATCCGTCAGAGTCTAGGCAGGAAGCACCACGCTCGGTTGGGGTGTTGGGGAGAATTTAACAATAAGACTGTTGTTAGGGGAGCCTGGGTGGGACTCCCCTTTGGAGCCTGACCCCTTTGAGGTCGACTCCCTTGTGGCCATTTCCAGTTGTGTGGCTTGGGGACGGCTTCTACTTCCTAAGCCTCCGTGGCCCCCTCTGTGGAGGGGAGCCTCTTACTGTCATTCTTACTGGAAAGAGATGTTTTGAGGAGCCGGGGACAGCCTGGAGGGGACCCGGTACTAACCCTAAATAGGGCAACATGGGTGATTCCAGATCCTGGACACACTAAGGTCCCCTGGATAAGGGATGAAACCTTGCGTGGCGTGACGTGGCCAACCCCAGCAGCCCAGCGGGGAAGCTGCCAGGAGAGTAGACGCCCCCTGCCTCCTGCTGCCTGCTGGTGGCTCCCACCTGCTAAGCCCGGCCGGAGCACAGAGCAAGGTCATGCAGCTGTGGGGTCCATGCGTACAGTCAGCCTCCCGGGGCGCAGAAGCAGTGGGAGGGAGGAGATGCCAGAAAAACCCACAGAGGATGTCCAGGTGGGTGACTTGCCCAGAGTCACACAGCGCTCAAGTGGCTGCTGGACTCCGCTGGTGTCTTTAACTGACCACTGCTCTGCCCTGCCCCCTTGGATCTTTTTTTTTTTTTTTCTCCGGTACTGGGGGTTGAACCCAGGGCCTCGCATTTGCCTGCTCTGCAAGTGCTGGACCACTGAGCTGCACCCCCAGCCCATTTTTTTTTTTTACTTTTTGAGACAGGGTCTTGCTAAGTTATGCAGACTGCCTCTGGTTTCAAATTTGCGATCCTCCTGCCTCCATCTCCTGAGGCGCTGGGATGACAGGCGTGCGCCACCATGCCCAGCTCTCCCTCGGATCTTGAGGAGGAGAAGGAGGGCGGTGGGGATGGTGATGACAGCCGCCTCGTCTCTCTCCCTCAGAGCTTCCTTCTGACAGGACCAGCCCCAGGGAGCCAGCAGGATCCCAGCACCCCGCTTCCGGGCATCAATGAACCCGCAGGTGAGTCCCCACTTGGCAGGTCCCCTGTATGGCTAGGGGAGGGAGGCAGCCACCCTGGGGGTGATGCGGGACTGTCAGTGCCCCAGGGTGACCTGGATGGAAACAGGCGCCCCCCCCATCCTCTCCTGAGCCCCGAGGGGGGAAAGAGAGACCCTGAGGGGCAGCAGGGGCTTGCTCAGGCAGCCCCTTACAGTGGAAGCCAAGCCTGGGCGGGACTCCACCATGGAGCCTGACCGGGCTGAGGTTGAATCCCGAGTGGCCTTTGCCAGCTGTGTGGCTTTGGGGCAGTTTCTGCTTGTCAAGCCTCAGTTTCCCCGTCTGTCATGTGGGGCTTCTCACTGTAGCTCTTACCGTTAGGAGATGTTTTGCGGGGTCACGGATATGCTGCACCAGCAGGGCTGTGCATGAGACCCGATACGTAGGAAGAGCTCAAATGTGGCCCCCTCTGTGGGCGCAGTGGCAATGCTGGCAATAACGCATGGCCCGGGTAAGGGAGTCCTGGGATGGGGATTTCGGTTGTGAGAAGTACAATCATGGCTGGCCTCATGCCGAAGGTTATAAGAGAGCAAAGACCCGAATGTGTGAGGCCTGATGATTTCTAGGTGACACCGTTCCAGGCAGAGGGAACAGCATGTGCGAAGGCTTGGGTGTATCTGTCCTATTCAGGGAAAAGCAAGGCCGGTGTGGCTGAGGCAGAGAGAAGAGGAGAGACAGGTGAAAGGCGGATTGCACAGGCCACTGTGCTGACTTTAAAGCTGGCTTTGCTTGAAGACTCTGTCTTGGGGCCTTTGCACGTCCTGATCCCTCTTCTGGGAATGCTTTTTCTTATATTCTTCACCTAAATACCCCATCCTGCAGAAGTCAGGACAAGCAGTGCTCCTTTCTCCTTGAAGTCCCGACTTGTTTCACAACACTCACCACAGTGCATTGGTACATATGCACATGGGTTTGTGGTGTTATTCATTCATTTATTTTTTGCAGTACTGGGGAGTTGAACCTAGGGCCTCTTCATGCATGCTTTTTGAAGTGCTTAACCACAGAGCTGCACCCCCAGCCCATTTTTTTATTTTTTATCTTTATATTTATTTATTTTTTTGGTGGTACTGGGGTTTGAACCCAGGGCCTTGCACTTGCATGCTCTGCAAGTGCTGGACCACTGAGCTGCACCCTCAGCCCATTTTTTTACTTTTTGAGACAGGGTCTCACTAAGTTACCCAGGCTGCCTCTGGCCTCGAACTTGAGATCCTCTTGCCTCTGCATCCCGAGCCTCTGGGATTAAAGGCGTGCACCATTGTGCCTGACTATGTTGTCCTTCAATCATTGGCTTTCTTCTCCCTGTGGACCTGAACTCTGTGAGGCTCGAACCAGGGCTGTCCTGGTCACTGCTGGTCGCTCCCGTTCTGTCCTGGATGCATAGCTGGGCAGTGGCTGGACACATGGGAGGTTTTGTTTTGTTTTTGTAGTGCCGGGGATGGAACGCAGGGCCTTCCATGTGCTAGGCAAGCATTCCACCACTGAGCTTCATCATATCTCAGCCCTTGGTTTTTTAAGACAGCGTCTCATTATGTAGCCCAGGCTGGCCTTGAACTCACAATCCTCCTGCCTCAGCCACCCAAGTGATGGGATTAGCACTGGCCTGGCACCTTGTAGGTGCTCAGTAAGTAGTTTGGAATGAGTAACTTTTCCTAAGTGAGTGAGGCAAGGGTATCTTCATTTCCCAGATACCAGCCGCTTGCTTTCTAGCGTGCACGAGTGCTATGGTTTAAAGCGCTTCCCATGGACTCACTTATTTACTCCTCCCAGCAACCCTGGGAAGGAAGTGCTTTTATCAGCCCATTTTACAGAAGGGGAGACTGAGGCCCAGAGAGGTGAAGCCACCTGCCTCAGGTCACACAGCAAGTAAACAGCAGTGCCTGGATTCAAAGTAGGCCAATATCAAGGATTTTTTGGTTTTGTCTTCTGGTGCATACTAGGCAAGCACTCTGCCACTGAGCCACACACCCAGCCCCTGAATTTGGATTCTTGGCAAGAGTCAGATTTGCTCCAGATGTCACTGCCCTTGGAAGGCACAGCCCCCACCTCCCTTCCCTGCTTTTAACCCCAGGAAGGGAACATGGGTGGGCGCTGATTCTCCTCCCCTGGTTTCTCTTCCATCTGCCCCGCAGGCCTGGGCCCCTCGCAGCTCTCTCTGTACCCCAACGAGGACCCTGCCCAGCCCAGGAGCCACTTCCGGCCAGCGGCAGGCCCGGCCCACGCTCGCTGAACCCGCGGTGCTCCGGCTCCCACCGTCTACCTGGGACCATCTCGCCACACTCCGACTGCAGAGCACGGCGCATGCGCAGCCCAGCCCGCCTACCTCAGCCCCCGCCCCTCGCCTGCACCCGGGCGGGGGCTGCTTGTGGTGGGCACTGCTCGGTGACCTCTGGGAGGGCGTCCCTGCCCCTCCTCCTCTCAGGACTTACTTTTGGGGTGCTCATACTTGGTTACCTCACTATCCTTTTCTCTGACTCTTGGCTTTATTTGAGGGGAGCCAGGGGTATGGAGGGTTGGGGGTCAGGTCTGTGTTTCTGGGCTCAGGGGAGTGGAGATAGCCGCAGCCATCTTTCTTCTGGTCCCTCTTTCATTACTTTTTATATTCTTGCTGTTTCCATGACGTGGTTCTGAACCACTCTAAATCACCCAGGATCCGTAAGAACGCGGGACTCAGGTCTTCCTTCTTCTCAGGTGTCAAAGACGGGGAGGCTCTGGGCCAGACTTCACCCCCAGTGACTTCCAACTGGGGCCTCAGCCTCCCGAGCTGCCACCCAGCTCTGCCTGCCCCTGCACTCTGGACTTCCTGTTGCCCCCAGCCTCGCCTAGAGGATGACTTCCTTCCTGGTCTTCCTATTTTAGGAGTAGCCTGCTACTTCCTCTGCTTCCAGACCCTATAACCTCTCACCTTTCCTGGTTCTAGACTATACGGCCTCCAGCTTTCCCTAGTTTTAGATGGCACAAGCTCTGACTGTCCCTGGTTCTAGACTGTATGACCTCTGGCTGTCCCTGGTTCTAGACTGTGCAGCTGCCAACATGGTCTCCTGCAGACCTCCAAACCCCTCTCATTCCAGATCTTACTCCAGCTCTTTCTGGCTCTGGGCTTTACAACTTCCAGGTCTGTTTTCAAACCCCTCAACCCCCAAAATTGGTTTCGGGCCACATAAACTCTCTCTCTGGCTTTAGAGCCTGTAATCACAAGATTCACGTGGTTCTAGAATTCATTCTATAATTTCTCTGGTTCTAGACCTTTCCCTAGAAATACCTCTGGTTCTTGATCTCACACCCTCCACCTCTCTTTGATTCCAGATATTGTAACTGATCATTGCCTTTGCCTCTGGACCCCACAACTCCAGGCTTCCTGTTGGTTGATCTAGTCTTCTAGATCTGCAATATTTGGTTCCAAATGCAGACCTCCTAAATTTGAAATCATTTTGATTCCAAACCTCATGATGTCCAGTTCATTTCTCTTTAACTCTCTATACTCAAGAATTGCTTTCTCTATCAAAGAGAAGTAAAATGAGTTTTATGTCTTCATCTTGTATGCAGTTTTTCCAGAGCTCAAGATCATGTGCCAGTTCTCTTAAATTCTAGACCTCATGACCTCCCAGTCACTGGTTCTAGACTATACAACCTATAGACCTTGCAACTTCCATGGGCTTCTAATCCCAGACCTGATGATCTGTCATTTCTCTTGTCCTAAAACTGAGCTGCAAATATCTTCTGGTTCTAGATCTGGTCCTGTGAGTTCCCTTGATTCTAGACCTCACAATTTCCAACTCTATCTTAATATAAACTCCAAATTGCCCTTGGTCAAGAACTCAGCCTTGAAACAACTTCTGATTACAGATCTGGCCTTATAAATTTCTCTGGTTGTAAACCTTACACCCTCAACTCTTTCTGATCCTAGATCTATGACTCCAAAATTCCTGTGGTTCTAGAACTTGGTCTTTGTGTTTTTCTTAATTCTGTAATTGCTCTGCAACTTCCTCTGGTTCTAGACCTCACGGTTTTCAGGTGCTTGATATCAGATCCAAATTCCTCAGGTTCTACAACTCAGCCTCCAAGTGCTTCCGATTCTAGAATCTAGACTTCACTAGGTAGATTCCTCTGATCTCAAATCTTTTAATCCCTGACTTCCTGGTTCCAAACACCACCCTCCTAACTCCATTCAGGGCTTCCCACTCACACTGAACTTGACCCACCTCCTACTCTCATTCTTAAGTCTTCCCTACCCTCCAGCCCCTTTGTTTATGAACTTCGTGCCCAAGCTTTTCCAGTCTTACAGCCTTGAGATTTCTCTGCCCTACGACCCCTTTCACTCCCCACTCCCACCCTCCAGATACACACTTACCTTGCCTTTACTTCAGGTGTCTGGGGGACCTGGGGCTCCCTTGCCTCACAATTCTGGAGTCTTCTCCAGCCGCACAGACACACGCACAGCCCTAGCTGGATCTCTCGGGGTGGGGGAGAAGCCAGGAGTCCTCAGCTCTCTGCCACCATCTGTGTGACCCCCAAACCCCCTTTCTCTGATGGTGCTACTTTTGGTCTCTCACAGGAAAAGCTCCCTTCTCAGCCTCATTCTGTCTGTGGAAGGCACCACTCACTGTGTTGTCTAGGGGTAGCCTGTCCAGACTGGTGCTATGGGGGTGATGTGGGCCCCCGCCAATGAAGGGAACTGTGCTGGGCTGGGGAGGGGAAGGGCCTGGCCCAGCCATCCTGACTCTGAAACCCACAGATGGGTCCAAACCCCTCATAAAGATGTTGCCTCCACAGGCACCCAAGCACCATGTGTGTCGACTCCTCTATGGGGGTCCCTCGGGAGTGTGGCGCATGAGGCATCTGTGTGTCCGTGATGCACTCTGATTCCACGCGTGCGTATGAATCTGTATTCCTGACTGGGTCTGTGTCGGTCTGTGTCACGTGTGCGCCTGCGGATGTCTTCCTGGGTGACACGCGGGGCTTGGTGACGTGCTTCCGTGAACCCGTGCTGCAGGGCCTGCCATTCCTTCTCTGTGTGCGTGTTCGCATCTGGGTGACATGACTCTGCCACGTGTGTTTCCAGTTAGTTGTGTGGGAGGCATTGATTTTTTATGTGTGTCTGTGACACAGCATGTGTGGGTCCGTTTGACACTGTGCTCTCAGGAGCTGCTGTGTGTCTGTGATGCTGTGTGTGCTCGGGTGAGTGTGTGTGCACACACGAGAGAGAGGTGATGCGTCTGCACATCTGTGCATGGGAAGCCATGTCTGTCCTGTCGCTTCTCGGTGTGTGTCACTCTGATACCCTCTCCTCTGTGCCATGTAGGAAGCAAAGGAAGGAACTCACTCTCAAGCCTTTGCAGCATGCTGGGTGTTTTTCCCCTAAATGCCTTTCTCTCTTGTCCCCTCCCCTCACTTGCTTATCTCCTCGTCATACTTCAGATTTCCATTAAGACACCCCTTCCTCCAGGAAGCTTTCCCTTCTTGCCCTAATTGGATGAGGTCCCCCTACCACTCCCTGGAAATCTACCCTATATTCTAGCTGTAGACACTCTCGTTCTGCTTAGGGTATATGCAGTGGAGTAAATATGAAAAGTACTTAGTCTGTCAGGCCCTCAGCCAAACACCAGACTTGTGTGAGCTTATCAAACTTCCTCTAAACCTGTATGATGCCACCATTACTATTCCCACTTTACAGGGGATAGGATAGGCTCAGAGAGGGTGATCACTTACCCAATGTCACACAGCCTTGGGAGAAGGCTGAGTTGGATTCAAATTCATTAGGAGACATACACACACACACACACACACACACACACACACACCCTAATTTTTAAAAAAGTCGCTTCCTCATAGGTTGGGCTCTGGCATGTACAGAGGCAGTGGAGTAGGAATTAAGAACACAGGAATTGGGTGTCTTCTCTCCTTTTGGTGTGACCTTGCTTAAGTATGTTCATCCCTCCAAAGCTCAGTGTCCTCACCTGTAAAATGGACATGATACTAGTATCTTCTAGAGTGATTGCTGGCTGTAGTGGAGAGCTGTGTGTGGTGCGGGACTGATAGGACAAGAGTATGGGATGGCATATTTTGCCCTCCTAGGAAAGGAACCAGAGCTGAGCCTTAAACGACAGTGCTCCAGGCAGGGCTGGGTAGAAGCCCAGGGCTTGGAGAAGCTGGCCCAGTAGGAGGTATAGTGTATGAGGCGTGGAGGGTGTGGGATCTGAAGATGTTGCCCCAGGCTAAACTAGTCAAAGTTTCCTAGGTCATCAGAAGAAGGGGGTTTCCCCTAAGGTCTCTGTGGAGCCATGAAAGGCTGGGGGTGTGTGGCAACCTTCTAGAAAGATCCTCCAGCTGCCATATGAGAGAGAAGAGGCTGAAGCTGTGACCCAGGCCAAGGAAACGCAGAGAGACCAAGAAGAGAGTCCTTTGGAATATTCAGTTGGATCTGGGGGTACAGGCAAGAGAGCGAAGATGCAGCAACGAACTGTAGGTTTGCTCAGGATTTGGGGATCCGACGCGCCTCCAGTTAGGGGGTTGGAAACACTAACCAGCGAGGGTGGAACTTGGTTTAAGAACCCCCGCCCCCCCATTTTCCAGAGGGGTAACGGAGGCGCTAGAGCGGGGAAGACTTGTTCAAGGTCACACAGGTAACTGGCAGCAGGGCTGGACGCCCAGCTTGGGCTGCGGTTCCCCGGTGGGCAGGGTGCCCCCTTGTACAGCACTGACTCCCACCCACCAACCCACAGGACGGCGGAACTTTTAAGACCCAAGAAACTTTGGCGGCCCCGGAACACTGTCACTCCGGGAGCAGAAGACCCCGCCGGACCCTTTTTCCCCGCGGGACCCTCGTTCTCCTTCCTTATTGGCTCGTTCCCCAAGGGGGCGCCGCCTGAGGACCCTCTGGTCACTCCGTCCTCCGCGCGCTCTATGGCGAAGCGGGGAAGCCCTGCGCAGGCGCGCGCCGGGGGCCCGCGCTTTACGACACTTGTGCGGCAGCGGCGGCGGTCACTCGGCGCTCCTTCGCGACGGTTCGGCCGGGTGCCGCTGGCGGCCGTTGCCAGGGTGGGGGTCGCTTTGCGGCATGGCGATGGCGGAGGGCGAGCGGACGGAGTGTGCGGAGCCCCCCCGGGACGAGCCCCCGGCCGATGGCGCGCTGAAGCGGGCGGAGGAGCTCAAGACTCAGGCCAACGACTACTTCAAAGGTGCGTCCGGGCCCGGACGGGGCGACGGAGCGCGGACGGCCGCCGGGGCCGAAGGGGGCCAGGCCCGCGCGGAACCATGGCAACGCGGAGCGACAGCCTGGGCGCGGGGCAGCGCCGCGAGGGAGCTCCCGAGGGGCGGCCGGGGGGATCCCGGGGGGACGGGTCCTGCCCAGGAGGGGCGAGCCGGGCGGGCGCTGCGAGGTGGGGGAGACTGAGGCGGGCGGGCGCTGCCGGGCGTGGGCCGGGATGTGGGCGCTGCCCGGCTTCGCGACCCGGGGAGAGGGGCTGCCGGGGGGCGACACCTGCAGAGGGCGCTGCCAGGGGGTGACATGTGGCTGCAGCGTGCGCTGGCGCTGCCGGGCGGGGAGACCTGCGGTGGGTGCCAGCTGGGGGAGCGGGGGAGCCCAGTGGAGAAGGGAATTGTGGGAGTGGGGACTGGATCATGAGACTGGGAGGAGGGGAGAAGGTAGCTGTGGAGTGACCTGAGGGAAAGGGACGTGTGGGGAGCCCCTGGGAACAGAGGTTGAGGAGCTGTGCAAGGGCAGGACTTAGATCGCGAGCGGGAGGGAGAGGTGGGGAGCGCGCGTCCGTCCATTCATCCGGTCCTTGTTTATTGAGCACCTGTTATGTGCCAGAGACTGCTGGCCCTGAGGATGGAGCAAGGCGTGAGACCCATGCCTTGCGGCTTGCAATTCAGCAGGAGAGTCGCACCAAGTTGCTCTCGGTGTTAGGTGCGGTCGAGTCGGTGTCCGACTCACAGCGACCCTACATAGGACAGGTGAAACACTATTGCCGTCCTCTTCTGCTATTCATAGGGTTTTCACTGGATGATTGGTCTTTTGGGGGGAGTGGGTTCACACCAAGTAGCGCACCAATGAAACACATAGCCATACATTGTGTCTAGCGCTTTGAAAGAAAACCTGCAAGGTGATGAAGTAGAGGATAGAGACTGCAGGCTGGTTAGGGAATACTTACGGAAAAGAAGGCATTTAAACGGAAACTCAGAAAAGGACAACTGGGGAGGAGTATCCCACATGGGTAGAGGAGCATGTGCAAAGGCCCCAGGGTAGAGAATGAAAGGAGAATAGTATTGGTGGAGCTTTAGTGAGTTGAGGGGAGACTGACACAAGATGAGGTTAAGATAGGGGCCGGATCATATGGGGTCTCATAAGTCATTGCAAAAACTAGGTTAGATTTTACTTAGTTGTCCGGGAAGATACTTTGAGTAGGTAGACAGGCTGGACTGGAGGGAAAAGTGGGTGTCATCCGCTTATGTTTGGAAATGCTTGGGGAATGGGTGAGGTCACCTAGGAATGGAGTCTAGAGAAGACCTAGAATGGAGGCTAGAGGCACTTTTTAGAATAGAAGACGAGACCGCAGAATAGGAGTGGCTAGTGCAGCACCAGCGGAGGCGAGAAGGGTGTCACAAAGCTGAGAGAAGCGGATGCTTCTAGAAAGAAGGGCAGGTGCCGGGTTGGATGCTGCCCAGGTGAGCACCAAGCATTGGTGTTGGGTTCGGCTCCGCTCATGTTGGTGATGTGGTCGACCAGGGGCTGCGGAATGACAGAGTGGCAGTCAGTGCAGAGGGCGTGGGCAGGTGATAGGGACGTGAGAAAGTCGGGACAGCAGAGGCTGATGAGTGTTTTGGTTCCAGAGGGGCTGGAAGGCGAGGGGTGCGTGGGGTGCAGGGAGTCTGCTCTTTCAAGTTTGGTCCAACAGAGACACAGAACTGGGCCCCCAGTGGGAACAGAGAGGCTCAGAGTGGGGGGAGGTGTGATTAGGTGGGGTCGGGGGGAGGGAGGAGGGGGCAGGAAGCAGGTGGGGAGCACGGTGTCACCCTAAGGGTGGTGCGGAGTTGTGGGAGGTTCGAGAGAGGAGCAACATGGTCAGGGGGGCTTTGAGGACTGGCCGCCGGCCATGCTGTGGAGACTGATGTGGAGGCCAGACTGAGATGGGAAGGACGGACAGGGGAGAGGTGGCCGAAACGCCCGTCTGGGACCCGGACCCTGACTCAGGAGAGGTTTCAGAGAGGAGAGGGCTGGGTGCCTGCAGAGAGGGAGGGTGCTCCAGGGCCACAGGTGAGCGGATCCTGGCACCAAGCAGGTGAGTGGGGCTGGAAGCAGGCGGCGGAGTGTATGGGGGGCCACAGGGTCCCACGGAGGGACCCAGAGTTCCCGCTGAAGGCTCTGGAGCGCCGCGTGGTTCTGGGCAGAGCAAGGACAGGCTCAGATTTGTGCTTAGGAAAGACCTAGCCCCCCTGCCAGGGTGGGGGGGAGAGGAGAGTGGGAGACAGCGGGGAGCCAGGACAGGAACCTGGGGGGAGGCCACCGTCCAGGCTGGGGTGGGGCAGGGCCACCAAGGCAGAAGTAAGAGACGCTTGAGGCCTGGGAAGGGTGAGGAGACTATGGCCTGGGGCATGGCGCCAGGCTGAGCTGGGCGATGGGGTGGCAGGTGGAGATTGAGAGAAGCAGCAAGAGTGGGGGCAGCTGCTGAGGCCAGGTAAGGTTCTGGGAATGAGCCGGCTGAGGGGCTCCTTGTCCCCCAGGACCTGGGTTCCAAGCCCCCGGAGCCTGGGCTGGGCGGGGCCCAGAGAGCACCCCTCACTGCACAGGCGGGCTTGGGTGGCAGGCAGCGGCAGGCCCAGGCCTGGGGCTGTGGGGATCACAATAAAGAGTAATTACAGCTCCTTTAGCGGCCCTGCAGTGGCCAGGTAGCCAGCGCTTCCCCTTTCCCGGGGCGCAGGCTGCTGGTTTTATAGAGGAAGTGAGGAGTGAAACTGCTCCCCCAAGGCCGAGCAGAGCCCCGCCGGATATCCCCTTCCTCGCTCGAGCCGGGGTAGAGTCACTGTGGCCTCTGCTGGCACAGGAGGGACCCCAGTGGGAAAGAGGCACTCGGGGACCGGAAGATGCCTGTGGTGGAGGTGGGGGCAGAGCCTGGGTCCGGGCAGTGTCTCCGCTCTCTTCCCCTTTCCCTGGGGCTCCTGCTGTTATGGTGAAATGGGGGGTCCTTAACCCCGAAGGGGTCTTCCTCTTCTTGGGGTTTGTGGAGAGGAAGCAGAGCAGCATGGGTGAGCGCTCTGGCTGCCTGGGGTCGAGTCCTGCTTCCTCCGCCAACCCCAGGCCAAGTGACTTAACCTCCGCTGCCCCCATTTCCTCCTTTCTAAAGTGTGGGCTTCCTGGAGGCTGGCAGTGGCCCCCTCCCATGTCCCCTGCTCCCTTCTCTTCCTCCATTTGGTCACTGGGGGCTGCAGCTGCTGGTCCTCCACAGGGCCACAGAACTGTCCCAGTGCCCAGCGAGGCTGAACCAACTGGGGGCTGGGCCTGAGTTTCAGCCCGATGCTGCTTGCAGGTGGCACCTCGCCCGCAGGAGCGCCGCCTGCCCCCTAGAGCCCAGCCAGGGCCGAGGAGCCCTCAGGCGCTGGATTCCAGGCAGGGTCCCAGTCTGGCTGCTGCCGCCCACTTGGTTCTGGGAAGTTCTGTGCTGGCTGTCCTGGGGCTCTTGGGCCTGAGGGGACACACCCATCACCTGACAGTGATGAGCAGCTGGCCCAGGGGCTGGGCAGCCCAGAGCGGTCACCCAGGGCTTCCTAAAGGAGGGGACATTTGAGCCATTTGAAACATTGCCAGGAAGGACTGTCACACAGTTCCTGGTTGCATCCCTGGGACCCGCTGCTCTCCTCTCTGTAGCTTCTCACTTCCTCCCTCCCTCCTTTCTTCCTTTCTTCCTTCCCCACTTCATCCCTGAGCCACTCATGGAGCCTTGAACCCCCGCCCTCCATCTTTTTGGGGCACAGGGGATGGAGCCCAGAGCCTTGCACCTACTGGGCAGATTGTACCCCTGGGCTGATCCCAGTGCTTGCACCCTCCTCCGTGGGGCCCCTCATCTGGCGCACGCATCCCCGGGCGCTCAGCTCTGTGCCCTCCGAGGCTGCCCAAGCACTGAACACTGGCTTGGTGCTGTCTGGGGCTCGATCTTTCTCCTCCTCTGGACTGCGAGCCTGCGAGGCAGGGCTAGGGGCTGCTGTGTCCCCAGACAGGGCAGCAGCTCAAGGAATTGAGACAGACACCCTGGGCTCTCGGGGCTTAGGTGCGGACGAGGAGACTGATAATTAGCAGAGCCGTGAAGTGGGGCCAGGCAGGGACCCCCATTTTCGGCTGGGTGGTAGGAGGGGACACTGAGGCTGGAGTCTAACTGGGGTGTGTAAGCTGTGCAGGACCCCCAGCCTGGAGAGGCGGAGCTCCGGCCCGGCCGGTGTCTACCCTGGCCCCTGCTGTGTGACTTCAGGCTCAGGCCACCCCTCCCTCTGCGTCACCCCTCCCCTGGAGAAGGGCAGGTGCTGTGAGGGTGCCAGGAAGGGGCTGCACGCCAGAGCCCGGCTCGGGCAGGCCTGGGAGGCTGTCCAGGCCTGGTTCTCCTGCCTGGCGAATGGGCTGTGGGAGGGGCCGGGCTCAGCCCCGCAAGCACACGCTGGGCCTTGACCTTGAACGAGCCCTGGGCAGCGTCTGGGAGGTGAAAGCCAGATGGTGCTGGTGCTGTGGAGATGAGCGCTCCGCAGGTCAGGAAGCGCAGCGCAGCCCGCAGCTGCAGCTCGTTCCAAATAAAGCCCGACCTTCTGCCCTCGGCCACATGTCACACCCCGTCACGCCACACTTAGAACGGCACTGTCCAGACCTCGCTGGGGCTGCCAGGGCGCAGGGAGTCTGTCCCATCAGCTCTCTGCCGGTCCCCCTGGTCATGCCGCCTCCGTGTCTCCGGGCTGGCGGCTTGCCGCGCTGGGTCCCCTTGTCCTGGAGCCTGGGTAGGTTCCCCCTTTCCCAGCCCTGCCCTGCCTCCTGGCCCTCTCTCTGGGCTTGTCTGCTTGCATTTGGGAGCCAGACAGCCAGGGGCCCCGGCGCACTCAGTTTGCATGGCTGACGTGGACGCTTTGGTGCTCACCAGATTGTCCTCCCATGTCACGCGGAGACTCAGCGGGACCCGCCCGGGCTCCTGAGTGTGGCGGTGCCCGGCTCAGGCATCAGGTGGGAGGGATGTGGAGTCAGTGTGTCCTGGAGACTGGCCAGGGCAAGGCTGAGCTCGGGTGGGAGCACGGAGGTGCTTCTGAGCTCTGCTGCGGACCTCAGTTCCCTCGCTTGTCAGCCCAGGCCCGGGGGTGCTTGCCAGGGGGCACGGGACCTGCCCCTCACACTGCTTCCTCCTCCACAGCCAAGGACTACGAGAACGCCATCAAGTTCTACAGCCAGGCCATCGAGCTGAACCCCAGCAGCGCCATCTACTATGGCAACCGCAGCCTGGCCTACCTGCGCACCGAGTGCTACGGCTATGCCCTGGGCGATGCCACGCGGGCTGTCGAGCTGGACAGGACGTACATCAAGGGCTACTACCGCCGGGCCGCCAGCAACATGGCACTGGGCAAGTTCCGCGCGGCCCTGCGCGATTACGAGACGGTGAGCCAGGCCTCGGGGCACGGGCCAGCTCCCGGCACCCGCGCCTGCGGGCGGAGGGACCGAGGAGCCCTTCCCGCGCCTCCTCCCCGCCCGCTCTCCCTGGCCTGCGGCAGCCCAGGCCTGTCCCTGCTCTACCAACGTGCGCTCTGGGCGCATGGACCAGTCACCCGGCTCCTGTTCTCCTGCCCACCTCTGGGAGCCAAGGGCACGGTGGTGCCTGCCTGGCTCCTGGTGTTGCTGTGGGGGTTTGGGGAGCAGCACCAGCGCCTGGCCAGTGTCCTGAAATAAGTAACCAAAATCGACCATTGTGTTCCTTGTACGCAATGGCCAGCCAGGGCCACACAGCCCTGCGGCGGAGCTTGTAATCAGCTGACAGAAAACCCCGTCACTGAACAGGCAGGTGCAGTGGTTGCAGGCTGGAGAAATGAAATTTTCTCTGGAGAAAATGAACTAGGGTGACGGCTGTAGCGGGGGCAACACCTGGGGATGTCGATCTGCTGTGATGAGAGAGGGACCCAGAGCCAGGCGGGATGTGCTAACTGGCTGCCTTGTCCATTGCCGCCCTGCTGGGGGTGAGGTGGCAGGGGCCCTGGGGGAACAATAGGGCCTCCAGGGCTGTACCTTGGCACAGGTGGTTTCCATGCCCTTCACAGAGGGTGGCTGGGAGGGGAGCCAGGCTCGCCCCACTGGGCAGTCGAGGAGCAGAGCCTCGGGGCCCTCTGAGTCAGGCCCAGAGAACACGAGGCTGGCCTGGGGGCAGGGCCGCGCCTGGCCACACTGCAGGGCCTCGGGGCCTTAGTAAGCGGAACAGCCTGTGACTCAGCCCGACACCCTCACACGGCCCTGCACTCCGCGGCACTCCCTGCACTCCAGTGCCTGCTGTCCCGGGGGGGAGGCCCCAAGGGACCAAGGAGTCGGGGCTCAGCTTGGGGAGCCCAGCCAGACGGCCTGGCCTGGGGTGGAGAGTGGGTTCTGACCAGGAGAGGCTCACGCTGAGCCCGAGTCCTGGGGATGCTGGCCAGGGTGAGGCTGAGCTGTGGAGGGAGCTGGGGGGACTCTGGGAGCTCGGGTGCCCGCGCCACTTCGCCATTGTCTCTTCGTATCCTGATCAGGAAAGGTGACGGGGAGTGGGTGGCCATGGCTCTGCTGAAGTGGTGAGAAGGGTCACTGGGTGCAGGGTGGGTCATGGCTCACCACGGAGGCCGCTCGGGCTGAGGGCAGGGCCTCCCTGGGAGATGCTGGCGGGGCTGTAGGGGAGCCCCAAGGAGAGGAGGAGGGTGGGGTCTCTGCCATGCTGGGTTGCGTGAGGGTCTCTCGGGGTTGAGGGCAGGGTTCCTTCCCACGGCTTGGCGCGAACCCTGCGTTCTCCACGAGGCTGGGTGGTTGTGGGCATGCCTGGCTGAGCTGAACCCCGGACCTCGTGGGTGCCATGGGGGCCTGATGGGGAATCCAGAGCCTTGGCGGAACTGACTCC
This sequence comes from Pedetes capensis, assembly GCA_007922755.1. Lineage (NCBI taxonomy): Eukaryota > Metazoa > Chordata > Mammalia > Rodentia > Pedetidae > Pedetes > Pedetes capensis. Next base: position 29,672 of record VMDO01015778.1, read on the forward strand.
AGGCAGGGCCACGTTGTCAGCTCCGGAGCCCCGCAGGAGCCTGAGGTGGTGTCCTCTGAGATGGTTGTCCTCGGCATCCAAGGCCCATAGACAGCCAGACCCGCTCCTCCTGACGCGTCCCATCAGGCCCAGGCAGAGGGCTGGGCCCTGGGCAGCTCCCACCTCCAGACTCCACCTTCCGCCCCATGGAGGGCATCTTGGGACAGATGTGAGTTCACAGAGGACAAGCCCAGGCCCTGTCCTCTTGGCGCAGGAGCTGGCTGGAGCGGGCAGAGCCAAGATGTCACCTGGGTTAGAGCAGATGAGCTCGTGGCTCTGCCTCTCAAAGCCCAGGTGCTTGGGCAGGGGCTCCTGTCTCAGCCTCAGTTTCCTCATCTGTGTGCCCCTGTGGGCTCAGCTCCCCAAGTGAACGCGGGCTGCTGTGCAGGGAACATGCTGGCATCTGGAGAGGAGACGCCGCTCCTCCAGGGACCCCGGCAGGATGTGGCAGATCTAGGACTCAGACTCAAGGCCATAACTGAAGCCGCCCCAGCCACAGTCAGCCGAGTGCTTTGACGTGGGCACCTTGGTTTCATCACGTAGAGGAGGAAAGCAGTTGATTGGAGGCACTGTGTACATAGCGTTTCGTTTAAAAAACAAACACGTTTCGCTGCCATGAGTGCAGATGTGTCGCTTGTGGTGTAAGGGAGCACCTCTTTCTTAGCAAGGGTAAGAGCCAGAGGCCTCAGGGTCACAGGTGCAGGGCGTGGAGCCTCAGAATTCACTTTGAGGACATCCAGGTCCACAGCCCGCTCTGTGGCTCCCGGTGTCTGGCTCTGGGACTCAGCACCCTCGTCTGTAAAAGGGGGAGAACCTAGGGCCACTTCGCAGTGCTGTTGTGGGGATTAAGTGAGAGCAGCCTTCTGGATACATCAGCAATCTCCTCGAGGTGGGTCGGGCCTGGGGCCCGTAGGAAGGGCTGTGCGCAGGTGCAAGGGCATCGCGAGGGCCCAGGGAGCCCGGTCTGTCTGCATTCTGTTCCCCCTTGGGCACTGAGGCTCTGGCGCTCAGCAGCCCATCTCCTGTCCTCCCAGATGGGCTCCCCCTGCCTGGGTCTTCTCACCTGTCTGTGGTTGCAATGTGGGTGGTCATGCAGGCTCGAGCTGGATCTGGGGGGTCCGCAGCACTGCCTGCTATCTGGAGTTTTCGTGGGGGTGTGAGTCTGTGCTGCGCTCTGGCTTTGGGTTCCTTAGAGCATAGTCTAGCACAGTCTGTTAGAAGTGCGTTTCGCCCTGTGTGTTAGTCACCTGTGTTGCTGTAGCAGAAAAGCCAACTGATGCAAATGTGGAGGAAAGAGATTTATTGAGGGCTCACAGTTAGAAGATCAGTTTGTAATGGCGGTGGGGAAGGTGTGGCCTCGGCAGAAGGCAGGGCCCATGTCAGACAACCTTATACCTTGTTTTTGTTTTTGTGTTGCAGTACTGGGGGACTGAACCCTGGGCCCTCCACCACTGGGCTGCACACCCAACCCATCTTTTTTTTATTTTGAGACAAGGTCTCACTAAGTTATATGGGCTGCTTCTGGCCTTGAACTCACAGTCCTCTTGCCTCAGCCTCCCAAGTCGCTGAGACTGCAGGCTGAGACTGCAGGCGTGTGCCACCACACCTGGCGACCTTCCATCTCTGCGAGCAGCCACCAGAGAGAGCGGAGCCACGGGTATGGGATGAAAACCTACACAGGCCTGTTCCCAGTGACTCACTTCTGCCAAACTAGACCCCCTCCCAAAGTTGGCCAGCCTTCCAGCACAGTGCCACCGGCTGGGGACCCAACATTAGAGCACATGATCTTCGGGGGCACTTTATATTCAAACCATGACGCCCCGCAAGCCTGCACAAGGCCCCAGACAGCCCTTGGATGGCAGTGTGAAGGCGATGGGGACAGTCACAGCTGACCCTCACTGCTGCCCTCGCTGTGGGCTGGGCACGGTGGTGACCCTCACGTCCGCGTCGTAGTAAGTCATTTAATCTGCACGGCAGTCTACCTCGTCAGGACCGTTCCCTGATTGACAGATGAAGAAACCTGGGCCTAGAGGGAGGCCAGGCCACTCTGCTGAGGTCCCCCAGGAATCCTGGGTGGTGGTGGCCTGGCCCTGGAGCCGGCCTCCTGACTCTGGCTGTGCGGTGGGGCTGGTTTCCTGGCAGTGCCCTGGGCTCCCCAGTCTCTTCTGTTGTACAGGGGCGCTGGGTACGGCCTGCTAAGCCACCTCACAGGAGGTGCCCTGCCCCTGTGAGAACCCTGGTGTCGGGCCTGAGGCTGGCCTTGGGCAGAGGGGCGCTGCCCTGGAAGTCTGGCTTCCCTGCTGTGTGGTAGCTGGCAGGCCTGGCGCTCGGCGCCACATCCCATCCTCCTACCTCGCAGAGACACCAGAGGCCCTCTGTCATACCTCGTGTGAGTCGCTCTCCGCTGCAGCCGGCTCTCCTGCTGGTGCGCAGTCCCTTCCGGTCAGTTCTGAAAGCACAGTCGTTCTGGAAAACATGGCTTCTGCTTGGCGGGCACAGCAGGCTGAACCACTGCAGCTGTGGTGGTCTTGTTGCTCCCGTGCCTTGTGGCCGGAGGTCTTCCTGCTCTGAGCCTGCTGGCAGTGTCCTGTAACGGGGTGTGCCCTGATCAGCCTCTGGAACCCCAGTGATTCCCAGGTCGCAAGCGCAGGGCTCCTGAGCCTGTGTGGCCCTTGGTGGAAGCTGCCAGTTTCTCCCGATGCCTGGTCCAGCTGCGAGCGTGGTGGGTGGTGCGCAGCTGGAAGGAGTCAGGCAGAGTCCCGTGTCCCGCAGTGATTTAGCTGGCATAACCATGGGTGCATCACAGCCAGGACACTGGCATCTGCACCACCCCGTGCCGCTCTTGGTGGTTTGTTTTGAGCGAGAGCTGGTCTAGAACTCGTGGGCTCACGCAGTCCTCCCACCTCAGCCTCCCGGGTAGCAGGGACCAGCCACAGGTGTGTGTCACTGTGCCTGCCTTCAGATAGCGCATTTTAAAGAACCGTCCAGCGCCAGCCCTAAGTTTGCACCCAGTGGGGCTCAGGTCCTGAAGGCCCAACAGGCCCCTCCAGTCTACAGTCAGTGCCAAGCGCAGTCAGCCCGGGGGTCATGGCGGTGGTGGCGGCAGCGGGCCTTGGACTCCAGGGATGGACCTGGCGGTGTGTTCCAGGTAAAGCCAGCCCTCCACAGGTGCTGGTGCCACCCCACTTCCTAGAAAGGTGGGATGCTTAAGAGGTGGACCACGAGCCTGGCAAGGCCTGGACCCCACACCTGCGTAACTGCCTGCTGCCGCATGCTCCCCCCAGCCTGTGCAAGGTCCCCTGGGGCAGAGGCAGCAGGAGGTGACGGAAGGGGAGCATCGCCTCCGGTGTGGCGTGGCAGCTGGGAGCTGAGGCTTTGCCCGGGCTGACCCAGAGGTGACAGGATCCAGGATTCTTCCATGGGTGCCTTCCCCGCTCAGGCCTCAGTTGCCTCCTGCGCCCCGCAGCCGTTGTGCTGACTTCCACATAGAGCTGCATGGAGGGTGAACTGGGCAGGAGGGGCAGGAGGTCACTCCCAGAGGCTTGGTCCCCGGAAGCCGGGCTGGGCGTGGCCAGTGCTGCTGCGGGCTGGAGACGCGCTCTGCCCCTCCTTCCCCGTGCTACACCTCCTGCCTCTGCCTCTGCCTCCTCGTCTATGGGCTCCTGAGGGCAGGGACAGGCTAGGAGGACATGCTTGCCTCCCCTGCTTCCTTTGGGGGGTTCGTTCACTCACTGTTGGGAACACAGCTGCGCCTGAGCGTGAGTCCTGCCCCCAGCGCCCCCAGCGCCTCCAGCGTGGGCGTGGTGGGGCTGAGACCTGGAGGAGGCGCTGGGAAGCAGCCGTGGCTGGGAGCCGGAGCGGCCGGGGAGCTGAGCAGGAGTGGCTTGAGGCCTGCTGGGGGTCTGCCTGGTAGTGCTGGGCAAACAGAGGGGGGGTGGGGCTCGAGGGCCAGGGTGGTGGCAGCATGGACATTGTCCTCGGGCGTGGACTCGTAGCCTCTCCTTGGGAAGGACTCCAGGGGTCATCTGGGCTGCCAGCCTCCTGGCCTGTGCCACAGCCACACCCCGGGAGGAGCCACCTGGCCCGGGTCCCAGCCTGGGCACATCGCCACCCCTCTTCTCCCCACCCACTGGATCCACACTCCCATTCCCAGGTATGAGGCTCCCCACCCACCTGAGTAGCGGGTGCCTTGGCCAGACTTCTGACTTGCTCAGCCTGGCCGGCTTGCCAGGGGGGCCCCGCCCCTGAGGGCTGGCACTGGCACTTCTCTCCTGCCCCCTTGGGAGGCTGAGAGGGTGGGTAGGCCAGGCAGGGCACAGGCAGTTACAGTCGGAGTTCCAGGGAACCACACTGAGGCACAGAGGGGAAGCCTCTCGGCTGAGCTCACCCTGCAGGGCAGTGTAGAGGCAGGGCCTGAGCCCGGCTCTGCTCTGAGTGCTGAGGATCCTGGTTTGCAGGCAGCCGACAGGCATGGAAGGAGGCACGGGCTCCTTTAACCGGAGCTGCCTGTGTCCCGAGCCAGGAATGCAGTGCTCGCTGCATGGGTCTCACTTCACGGCCCACAGCCCCACGAGAGGGAGCCGGGAAGAGCAGTGGAGGCCGGTGTGGCAGCCCCCTGGCCTGGCCTGGCCCTGCTGCACGCGGTAGAGGGCTCCTGCACTGAGTGCCGCTGCCTGTGGCCCTTACAGAGGATGCAGACGCAGAGCAGCCGGCCCACCCGCCCCAGGCGCCCGTCACCACTGGCCAACTGGGCTTGGAGCCCCGAGGGCCTGCAGCTTTCTCTGTCTTCAGTGTGGGCAACAGGCAGATAGCTGCCCTGGGCCTCCCAAGCCGGGTGCCTCAGCCACTGCTGTGGCCGAGCCCCAGGGTCAGGGTGGTTGCTCGTCCCTTCCTGCAGCCCTGACGGGCCCCCAAGCCCCTCTCTTGAGTCCGCGGCTCCCAGGCTTACTCACTCCTGCTCTCGATGTCCAGCGAGTCCATGACCTGCTTTGTGGATGAGGACACCCAGGTCGCAGGCAGCTCCTCGCCCGCTAGTCCTGCCCGCCAGGCCTCGTGCCCGTGGCAGTGACAGCCCTGGGCCTGGAGGGTGTGCCGCACTCCTGTGCCCTCTCCCACCACAGCCCGGGCGGCCCTGCTGGCACGTGGTGGCCCTGCACGTCTTACCTGGGCATTTCCAGAGCCCAGGGTCGGGTAGGGCCCCCGACGGCACCTCCTCCGCGCGTGACGCCTCTCCTCTGCCTCCTGGCCAGGTGGTGAAGGTGAAGCCCCATGACAAGGACGCCAAGATGAAGTACCAGGAGTGCAGCAAGGTGGTGAAGCAGAAGGCCTTCGAGCGGGCCATCGCGGGCGACGAGCACCGGCGCTCCGTCGTGGACTCGCTGGACATCGAGAGCATGAGTGAGTGAGCCCGGGGGCTCCCCGCGGCTGCTGACGACGAGCTCCCTTCACTTCCTTCAGGAGTTGTGTTCGCCAGCCGGGCAGGCGCCTCCTCACCCGAGCCCGGGGAGGCCTCCTGCACGGGCAGGGAGTGGGCTGTGCTCCCCTTAGCCCGCCTTACGAAGGGCGAAGGCTCAGCCCTCCCTGCGGTCCGCAGGAGTTCAGACCGAAGGTGCGAGAGCACAGGCGCCGGCGTCGCCCTCCTTCCCACGCGTGTCGGGGCTGCCCTGCTCCCCTGGCCTCTGCGTCAGGTGGGGTGGGGGCGGGGGAGGAAAGACCGAGGAAAAGCAGTGAGAACGTTTTCCTAGCGCTTTCCTCTCCTGCAGGAGCTCAGCGTCACAGCGGCCCTCCCTGCTCTTCCCAGGGGCACCAGGACAGGAGGGCCTGGTAGACGCCTTCCTCTGGGCCTCCAGTGCAGGGATGCGCTCGTGAAGGTGCACAAGCCTAGGCGGCCTGCCTTGGTCCTCCTTCCTCTTATTTCATTTTTTCACTTTTGGCAGTGCTTGGGGTGGAACCCAGGGCCTCACACTTGCTTTGCAGTGCTTTACCATGGAGCTGCACCCCAGTCCGTTTTTTACTTTGTATTTTGAGACAGGGTCTCACTAACTTATGCCGGCTGCCTCTGGCCTCAAAGTTTTGATCCTCCTGCCTCAGCCTCCTGAGTCTCTGAGCTCACAGGTCCTTCATTTTAGAGAACCAGGCTTCTAGTTGCCTGTTCGGCTCCTTTGCCCAGCTGCCCGGGAGGAGGGCCCCTGTGCCGGTGGTTAGACACTGGCTGGGCGGGAGGGAACTACGGTTGGCCACCTGCCTCGGTGCAGCGTCTTCTGTTCTGGCTCTCCCAGAGCCCTGTGGGCAGCCACGCCCAGCCAGACGCCGTGTCTGCTCCCGTGAGGACTTTCCCCGGGGAGTCAGCCTGCGTGTCTGTCACTGGCAGGCAGGCAGCTCTTACTGGCGTTCGGTGCCTAGACTCCGCCCACCTCCACTGCTGCAGCTCCTCACGTTCCCTCATTTCATGGGTGCAGGTGGCCCGAGATGAGCACACAGGGATGTCTGCTTGGCACCTGGAGGTGTCTTCTGCTGGGCAGCGGCACATCGGACTCTAATGCAGCCCGCTCAGCCTTCCGTAGGGCTCTGCTCTGTGCAGGTGACCATTTAGCGGCCAGGTCTGCATTGCCCTCCTGCTGGCCATGTGGCCAGGCCAGTGGCCCCGGCCCACAAGTCAGTGCAAATCCTCATCACCCAGTTCACCAGCCAGGGCTCTAACTCAAGTCAGTCTGCCTGCAGATGGCATCAGATCCCCCAAGCTGCAGCCCAGTCCCCAAGACTGCCTCCCACCTCAGGTGCCAGTGCCAAGCCCCACGTTGTCTGTGCTTCTGACCCACCCGCTGTGCAGTGGGATCCCCACAGCGCCCTCTGCAGCTTTGCTTTGTTGGAGCCACTCACAACATTGAGAGGAGCGTGCTTACCAATTTATTATAAAGGGTGTTACAGAGGGCAGAGATGAAGAAATGCTGTGCTGCCCTCTGGGAACCTCCTTGTGTCCCAGTGTCTGGAAGCTCCCTGAGCCCCGCCCTTTTGGATGTTGTGGAGGCTTCATTACATAGATGTGATGGATCAGTCATTGGCTGTCATGTTACCAGGCCCAAGCCAATACTCAGGACCCAAGAGTCGGTGGGAAGGAAGTCAGGTATACTGAGGGGTGGCATCCTGAGACTGGGGAGAGCTATTAGGATTCCCTTCCAAAAAAAAGACCGTCTTGGGGAGCTCATCAGTTGCACATTAGCCCTAACATCCTAAGCCTGAGGTCCAGGAGGCCAAAGGTGTCCATCACAGTATCCCGAGAGTCTTTGTTCGCTCCATCTGCCTTTGCCTGTCGGGTACCATGCCCATGCCATCGCTGGGAGCCAGGTCCCCCTTCCTGCCCCACCATGGCTGGGGCCGCTGACTCTGGTTGCCTGTTCACACCCCAGCCATCGAGGATGAATACAGCGGGCCCAAGCTCGAGGATGGCAAAGTGACGATCACCTTCATGAAGGAGCTCATGCAGTGGTACAAGGACCAGAAGAAGCTGCACCGGAAGTGCGCCTACCAGGTAACGTGCCTGCCGCTAGCACCCACCCAGGACCTGGGACAGCGGAGCAGTGAGGCAGCCCGCCACAGCAGCTGCCGATTCCCCAGTGGGTGTCACGCACTAGGCGCCATGGGAACGATCACAGCCAGGTGGAGGTGGCGGGTGGATCCGTTGCACAGGTGCAGAGGTGGAGGGCTGGAGGGGAGAGGTACAGAAAGGAGCCGGGGAGGTAGAGTTCTGGGGTAGATGGCTGGCAAAGCATGGGACAAAGAGGACAGGCTGTGACTGAGCCTCTCCTGGGGCGCTGCTTGCCTGTGGGAAGGATTATCTTGGGGTGGGGCGTGCCACCAAATGTCAGAGAGAGCCTTGGTTGTGAGGCTACCTCTTAGGCCTTCCTACTTCCTTTAGCTCTGTCACAGGGCAAAATTATACCATTATGTGAATTTTAGGATCTCAGCTGGTTTTACTTTTCTGTTCCCGGATCAGGCCCCACTTCATTCCCTAACATAGCTCCGATTAGCAGAGCAAAGGTGGTTGGTTTTATGGATCGAGAAAGGCTGGAGAAAGCAGAAGCAGAGGGCAGAAAAGCAGATGGGTCAGTTCAAAGGAACTTTCCTTCTAAGGCGGGGGCAGATCCGCAGGAAGATGGCTGGTGGACGTCAGATTAGTTCCATCGCTTTCTGTAAGGATGACAGGTTGGGAGGCAGAGGAAGCCCCATTGCCGTGTCCCCTGAAAATCCCCTGCTGGGAATTGGACAGTTCTCGCTCTCATTTCCCCCGGACTCGCAGAAGGTCAGGGAAATAACTTAGTTTGCGTGTGGTGACGTGGGGCTTTAGCAGAAATGACTCCATTTTCATTTTTGCCCTGGTCTGTTGGGGTCTAGTACAGGAGCTTAGTGCAAAATGGTGGCTTCCTGTTATTTTTATTGCACAATTCAAAGTTCTCAGCACACCACAGCCCAAGACTGTGGACTATCGTTTGCGAGCCCCAATGTGTGCCAGGCATTTTGGGTATCAGAAGAGTAGGGACTGAGGTAAATGAAATTTTCCCATGGCGCACACCTTTCCTGTGGGGCTGTGAGAGCGCGGGCCACGTGGACTGCATCTGAGCTGGGGCTGCGTTGGTTGGCGCTCACTTCCTGCCGGCTTTGTGTCTGTGCCTCCTGCATGCCCTGTATCAGGGCTCGGGCCCTCAGTCCCGGCAAGGTGTCTGGGGTGCCTGGGGGTTCTGCAGCGGCACCTTTTGGAACTGAGTCCATCTCTGTCTTTTAGCCCTGCTGCCAGATGTTGGGTGGCTGAGAGTCCTCTCGTCCCCAGTCTTGCCCCCCATTTCTGTGCCTTGGCATGTCTGCACCCGCTCCTTCCTGTGCAGCCTTCTGTCGGGGCTGTGAGGGAGGTGACAGCTGGAGGCAGAGGTGCCTGTGGGGCGGCTCCCTGGCTTCGCACCTTCATGCCTGCCCATGGCCACTGCCACCTGGCATTCAGCCTGGGGAGGTGCCACGCACCCTCGCCACATAGAAGCAGCTGCAGCTCGACTCCCATGTGGGGGCTGGCCCGCGTCTGCAGTTTATTCAGTTAGGTTTCTTTACATCCTGGCTCTCCCATGAACCGGTTGGCTTCTTTGTTTTTTAAAATTTGGTATTGCTTATTTGGTTTGTTCTCATTCCTGGGGTGAAGTGACAGTGTTTTATAATTTTCTACATTCTGACCAAATGTTTTTTTTAGTACTTTCTTTTTCCCCCAACTTTTTCTTTTGAGAATTGTCAAACATGCAGAAGAGTTGAAACATGGGTGCAGTCACCATGTGTACGCCCTTCACCCGCGTTCGCTGCCGGGTAGCTTTGTTACGGGGGTGTGTGTGTATACTCGTCTTTTTTCCTTCCTTTCTGGAAACTGCTGAGAATCAGTTGCAGCCATCATAACTTGTATGTCCTAAAACCAAGGGCATTCCCGTGCTTGACCATGGTTCAGTTGTCCCATCTACTGACGTGACAGTATTGGCTAATGCCGGCAGTCCACAGGCTGTCCATAAAAGTCCAAAACCACTGGCGAGTACGCCTTACATCGTGACGGGCATCTTCAGTCTGTGAAAATAGCAGTACCTATATCTCCAGGCTCCTTTCTCCCGGTACCAGGGCTTGAACTCAGGGCATGGCGCGCGCTGGGCAAATGCTTTACCCCTGAGCCACACTCGCAGCTCCTTTTTTATTTTTCAACTTTGTCAATTTATTTTCTGTAGTGCTGGGAGTTGAACCCAGGGTCTCTTCGCGCATGCTTGGTGAGGGCTTGGCCACCGAGCTGCACCCCTAGCCCGTTGTTCACTTTTCATTTTGAGACAGGCTGTCGCTGAGTGACACAGGCTGCCAGCCTCTGCCTCAAGCCTGTGATCCTCCTGCCTCTGCCTCCCAAGTCGTGGGGATTACAAGTGTGCCCTATGGCGCCCCACTGTTTCCAGATGCTTTAGCTTTCCCCAGCGTGCCCCAGATGTCCCTGGAAGGCTTCACTATTGCATATGGCCTGTCTTTTTATCTCCTCATTTAGGAAGCGAGACAGATGACAGTGACATTTAGATGTGGCCAGACCAGCTCTTGTATAGTTTCCTGCAGTGAGAATTAATCTTTGTATTTCCTGGTGCAGATGATTTGAAGACCCCAAATTGGAGGTCTTCTGGGACGTGACCCAGATGTCTGAGCCCCGCCTAGGCCACTCAGAGCACAGGCCGCCCCTGTGGCACCTGTGTGGGTGGGGCGGGCGGCCACCCCCTGGGGCCGGCTCACAGTCTGCCCTGCCTTGCAGATCCTGGTACAGGTGAAAGAGGTCCTGTGCAAGCTGAGCACGCTCGTGGAGACCACGCTCAAAGAGGTGCGCGCCACGGCGGGCCGCGGGGTGGGGAGCTACCTGTCCTCTGTCCCTGGTCCCTCCTCCCCCCTTCCCCCGCACGTCCTTCCCTTCTCCCGGCCTCTCGGTCTCTGTCCACCCTCTTCACTGCCGTGTCCTCTGCCCGCGTGTCCTGCATGGATCTTCCTGCTCTGCGGGGACCTCTCGCCCCTCCCCTCCCCTCTGCCCCCTCCCCACGTCTCTCTCTGGGCCCCTCCCTCTCCGGTGGCCTCTTTTCTTCCAGACAGAGAAGATTACAGTGTGCGGGGACACGCACGGGCAGTTCTATGACCTCCTCAACATATTCGAGCTCAATGGTTTACCCTCAGAGACCAACCCCTACGTATCCTTCTCGGCATGCACGCCGCCCCGTGGCCCCAGCGCAGGCCTGGCTTTTCTTGTCAGCCTCGAGGTCACACAAACAGCCCACGCACCGCCACACCTGTCTGTCTTGGCTTTGCATGGTACCCCAGGTTATGGCGCTTCTGGGTGCCTCAGTTTCCCCATCTGTAACGCAGGGCAGTGGGGCCACCTCCCAGAGTTGCTGGGAGGAGCAGACGAGTCGGGGTGTGGGAGGTGCTTGGCATGGGGTCTGGCCACACCTGTACTGATCTCTGCCATGATACCGGCTTGAGAACCAGCCAGTGTGCAGGGCGTTGGCAGGTGGTGACCTGTGTCCCCTCTTTCATGGCTTTGGGCCTTCTGGGGACAGCTGGTGCTTGCTGGCTGCCTAGGCCCCGCCGTGGGCTTCCACTAGACACGGGTGCTGTTGTGGCCCCCCCCAGCACCATCCTGCTGAGCCAGTGGCCAGTGGCTGGCTGGAGCCACGTGGCAGAGGAGACCCTGGGCCCCTGGAACTCACTCCTGGGGAGGTGGCAACAGGACCCATGGGAGGAGGAGGCCTGGGAAGGCTGGGCACCCTGCCGTGTTTGCCTTAACGGGCCAGATATTTAACGGTGACTTCGTGGACCGCGGCTCCTTCTCAGTCGAGGTGATCCTCACACTTTTTGGCTTCAAGCTCCTGTACCCAGATCACTTCCACCTACTTCGAGGTGAGCTGGGCAGCAGGGTGGCGCGAGGCACACACTTCCCCTCCCGGCCCCCACATCTTTATCTGTTCAGTGAGGGCGGTAGCAGCTGAGTGTCTTGTGAATCCTATGAGATCATGCACAGGGCCACCGTGTGAGGCCACGCAGGTTGTGCACCCTGGGCTGGGCCGTGCACATGGTGGCAGTGTCCACGTGGGCTTACCGTGGTCGCTGCCTAGCAGATGGCAGTCAGAGTCTCGAGGGACAGGCATCTTTTTAAAATTCGCACCCAGAATGAAACAGGCTCCCTGGGGTCCTCATCAAGCCCAAGGGTCCAGCTGAGTAACCCATGAGAAGAAGCCACTGCCCACTGCTGCCCTGCCCTCACCCCAAACGCCCTCCCACCCCCCACCCGCCTCACAGCTCCGCCCAAAGGTGGAGGGCGGTCTCTGCCAGCCAGGGAGGCCACACCTGCATTTGCTTTCCTGTGCACACTGCCCTGGGAGGCAGGGGTAGTGTTACTGCCTTACCCCTCAATCCCCAAAAAAATATGCAACTTTTTTTTTAAATGGAAAGCCCAGGACAGTGGGCAGGGTTGGGGCATCTCAGGAGGGGAGGCCACGAGGTCACTGCTAGGCTGTGGGCTGTGAGGTCTTGGTCAATGCTGGCCCAGTGCCTTGGGCCCGGCTCGTCTGCACAGAGGGTGTGACAGCCTTGGAGGCTCTTGGTGGGTCCATGGCTGTCAGTCCTATCAGTGGCCCTGGGGCAGTGGCGAGAGCTCCTGGGGTGGTGCAGGCAGGAGGTGGAGGGGCTGCAGAGGGATCAGAAGGTGGCAGTTGCCCTCCAGAGAAGGAAGGGAAAGGGGTGTTGGGGGGGCTGCCACTTATTCAGGGAGGCCCCCGATGGCCCCCCGAGGATGTGCCGCTTAAACAGATCCAGAAGAGGAGAGGAGGGAGTAAGCAGGTGGGCACGCGGGGAGTGCAGCAGCAGCTGTGTGCACGAAGGGCCTGGGGCGCGGGGGCAGCTCTGGCGGGGCGCAGGTGCAGCCTGGGGCTCTGGGGCTTGAGAACAGAGCAGGAGCCTGGGGGCTCCCAGCGGAGTGGCCCGGGGCTGGCTTCCGTGGCAGCAGGGATGGCGAGGAGGTGGGTGGACCTGGTGGGGGCAGCAGGGTCAGGCTCGGAGGCAGAGCCCAGAGAACGTGCTGGAGAGCGCAGAGGGGAAGGGCAGCGGGGCTGCAGCGTGTGGCGGAGCAGGTGGAGGGCTGGGGCTGGGGCTGATGGGGTTGGCGGGGCGGGAGGCGAGGAGCTCTGCTCGGCTCTGCTCGGCTCTGCTCGGCTCGGCCCGGCTCGGCTCAGCCCAGCTCTGCTCGGCTCGGCCCGGCTCGGCCCGGCTCGGCCCGGCTCGGCTCGGCTCGGCTCGGCTCGGCTTGGCTCAGCTCGGCTCAGCTTGGCTCGGCTCGGCTCGGCTGGGGCTGGGTCACCAGGGGACCACAAAATTGGCAAGATGAGCTCTGGCGTGAGGCAGAGCCTCCCAGCGGTGCCATGGGGCTGCGCCAGGAGCTCAGGGTGAGGGGCAGATGGGTCTGCAGATGCGTGGCTCTCACCTGACCCCCAGCCCGGGGAGGAAGAGGGGGTGTGAGGTGTGCATGGCTGAAGCTCTGCAGACGGGGTTCGTGTTGGTGCCCCTGTGACCTCCAGCCTGAGGTCCACAGGGCCAGGGCATGCCCGGGGCCTCACTGCGCTTGTGGCCACGTGCCCTGGACCTGCCACAGCCTCCGCTACCGCTCCAGAGAATGGACCGGGTTTCTGCACAGGGCCAGCAGGCTGGTTGGTGAACTGTTGTTGACTCCTGGCCCTCCAGCCACCAGTGGGCCGAGCCCTGCGGTCACCCGAGTGTGCTGAGCAGGGGCACGGTGAGCCTGGAGGCTGAGGTTCTTGTGTCCCGTGGGCACGGCAGGCAACCACGAGACGGACAATATGAACCAGATCTACGGTTTCGAGGGCGAGGTGAAGGCCAAGTACACGGCGCAGATGTACGAGCTCTTCAGCGAGGTGTTCGAGTGGCTGCCGCTGGCCCAGTGCATCAACGGCAAAGTGCTGGTGAGGATGCGGCTCCCCCGCCACCTGCCCCGCCGTGGGAGACGTGTGTGGGGGGGGGGTTCCTCCTCCCTCACGGCGCCCTCTGCCCTCCCCAGATCATGCACGGGGGCCTGTTCAGTGAAGACGGCGTCACGCTGGATGACATCCGGAAGATCGAGCGGAATCGGCAACCCCCCGACTCGGGTGAGTGGGGCCACCTGGGCAGGACTGGAGGACCGGGCAGGGCCTGGGCCGAGCCTCAGCCTCTTCCCTTGGGAGCCTGGGAGTCACGACCATGGGGACGCCAGCCTCCAAGGGGCACACGTGCCTCCTGCCACTTCTGAGCTCCCCTCTGACCCTGCAGCGAGGGGCTGAGGGACCTGGTCAAGTCCTGGGACTGGCCACTGACCACGTGCATGGCGTGGGGTGATGACATCTGAACTGACACCAGAAGGAAGAGCGTTCCAGGCCTGCGGGAGGGGCAGGGCCGGGAGAGCTTGGAGCACGGTGGCAGGTGGGGATGTGCCTCAAGATCAGTGCTGGGACGCCAGGCACGGTGGTGCACGCCTGTAATCCCAGTGGCTTGGGAGGCAGAGGCAGGAGGATCACAAGTTCGAGACCAGAGGCAGTTTGCGTAACCTAGAGAGACCCTCTCTCAAAAAAAGTAAAAAAAGTGTGCTGGGGTGCAGCTCAGTGGCCCAGCACTTGCAGAGCATGCAAGCGTGAGGCCCTGGGTTCAACCCCCAGTACTGGGGGGAAGAAAAAAGATCAGTGCTGGGGCCGAAACTCCCCGGCCACACCAAGAGCCACAGGTCCCAGGTCCCCGTGCCTGGGGCAGGGAGTTGCTACGGAAGGCTTGGGCCCTCCAGCGAGGAGGCCCGTCTGAGCTGGACGTTGCAGGCTGCCTCCATCCGGCCTCACAACTGTAAGGGTGGGACAGAGCCGGGGAGAGTCTGGGGGGAGGCTGTGTGTGTGTCCTGAGCCCCCGCCAGGCTGTCCCCTGCCTGGTCCCCTCCAGGCTGCTGCTGTGGGGTGGCACGAGGCGGGTGCAGCAGCGTGAGGCCTGACTGGGGGGCCTGAGGTCCACCCCAGAGGTGGACCAGTCTCTGACGTTGCCCTCTCCCCAGGTCCCATGTGCGACTTGCTGTGGTCAGATCCGCAGCCGCAGGTGAGTCCAGCGCCTTGGCCTGAGCGGCGGGCAGAGGGGGAGGGCCAGCGTCACCCTGAGTCTCCACTCCCCTGCCTCCCCAGAACGGGCGCTCCGTCAGCAAGCGCGGCGTGAGCTGCCAGTTCGGGCCGGACGTCACCAAGGCCTTCCTGGAGGAAAACCAGCTGGACTACATCATCCGCAGCCACGAGGTCAAGGCTGAGGGCTACGAGGTGGCACACGGTGGCCGCTGCGTCACCGTTTTCTCTGCCCCCAACTACTGGTGCGTCTCTGCCCTCCCTGCCAGAGGCTTTGTCTGGTTTGGTTTTAACCTTTTCTGCTGGAAAATTTCCACCGAAGGCAGGGCACACAAGAGGCTGGGGGCGGGGCTCCCGCTGGCATCCCAGCGGCTGGGGATCACAGGTTTAAGGCCAGAGCCCCGCAGGCGTCAGCCTACAGGACTCAGGGAGACCCTGACTCAAGATAAAAAATAAAAAATGGGCTGGGGTGCCACCCAGTGGTGGAGCACTTGCAAAGTATGTGCTGGCCCTGGGGTCAGCCCCCGAGTACTGAAAAAAAAGATACCAGAGTGGCGCCTGGGGCCGTGGGGCTGCCTGTGCCCTGCACTGGGCTAAGGGCATCCTGGGGTGCTGGGTGACACATCACTGCCCCTCCTGATGGCAGAGCAATGGCGAGATCAGATCAGACCTCCCCTTGTGGGCCCAGGGGCTTCCTGCTGTCCTGTCCCTTCCTCACCTCTGCCTCGGCTCCTCCTCCCGCCTGAGTGCCCCTCCCCCATCGCCATCTCTGCCGTCTGTGTCCTGGGCGCTGGACAAATGCCCAGGTCTGTCCTGATCTGTCCCTGTCCCTCCCTGTTACCGGCGGCCTCTGCTCTCCTGTCTTGTCCCCCCGCCCTGCTGCGGCCTCCCTTCCCTGCCCAGCCCTGCTCACAGGCGCTCTGCCCCTTCCCTGCAGCGACCAGATGGGGAACAAAGCATCCTACATCCACCTGCGGGGCTCTGACCTGCGGCCTCAGTTCCACCAGTTCACAGCAGTGGTGAGTCCCCGGGGCCGGGGGCGGGGGGCGTGGCTGGTGGGGTTCTGCGCCTGCGCGAGCCCCTGCACTCACTGCCCCTCCGTGCGCTTCCGCTGCAGCCTCACCCCAACGTCAAGCCCATGGCCTACGCCAACACGCTGCTGCAGCTCGGAATGATGTGAGGTGCCACGGGCGCCGCAGCCCCAGGCTCTCCGCTGCCACCACCCGGCCGTGGGCAGAGCAGGCCACGCCCCAAGGCAGCGCCGGACCCCCTTTTACTTTGTAAAGTTTGTATTTATTCCCCTTTAGGTTGCAGAGGGGGTGGGGGCAGAACAGGGGCTGGCCGGAGGGGCTGCTCCGGACAGGAAGGACTTGGCCCAGCCGGGGTGGGGTGCAGCGCGCTGGAGGAAGGCCAGCCTGGGTGGGCGGGGCTGGGAGGCCTCCCCGCCCCCCTCGTTTGCATGGCTCCTCCCCCGCTAAGCAATAGGGTCCCGCCTTAGGAAGACCCCAGAAAGGGTCGTCAGGGAGGCCTCCTGGTGGCCCCAAGGTGGGGCAAGGCTGGGGCCTGCCCCCAGCTGTTTTATGTCTGTAATTAAATGTTAAAATAAAGTCATTATTGTAAGTCAACCTCGTTTCCCCTGGTTAGGGTGGGGTGACAGGAGATGCTGAGGTGGGGCTGAGGCTGAGACCCCACGTGCTGCTCCTTCCTGGCGCCTGGGAGCCAGGGTGACCCGCTGCTGGCCCCTTGTCCTTGGAGAGAGGTCCTATTTCCTCGGACCACACGTCCCTTCCCCGTGGCTCTCCCCAGGCCCGGAGGATGGAGTGCAGCCTGCCCTCTGCTGGGCACTGGCGCCCCTCCCCAGGGCCCAGTTCTGGTTCTGGACACCACGCAGGAGGCCGCAGCGCTGGGTGTCCCCTCCATCTGCTTGAGTACAAATCTCGAGTTCAGTGCGGGCCGCCCACCTGGCCTGGGAAACCGTCCCAGAGGGCCTTCTGGGGTCAAGGCTGAGCTTCCTGGGGCCCGCCTTCTCCAGGGACGCCAGGCCTGGGGGCATGTGTGGCTGGGTGAGGCTGGAGCGCAGTGGCTGGAGAGGGCCCCGTCGGCAGGGGAGCCCAAGTGAGCCCAGGAAAGCTGGCCAGCAGAGAGGCGCGCTGGATTCACAGCCCAGGCTCTCACCCCGTGGGAAAGGAAGAAAGAAGCGAGGGCCGGGCTGGGAGCTGGACCCCACACCGGGCACCGTGTTCCCTGTTGCCTCTGCAGGTCAGGGGCCCTGGCGCACTCACGTTCAGGAATGTGCTAGAAGGCCTCCGCTTTACACGGAGGGTTGCAGGTTTGCCGTGGGGGCGGGGTGCAGGCCGAGAGGCCCCATGCAGCCAGGCCTCTGCCCAGGGGAGCCCCACACCCCTTGCTTCTCCCAGCAGTGGTGTGTGCAGCTCGCAGGCACGGGCCGGGTGCCTCGCCGGCCTTGTGTCCACGGTGGTTCTTGGGGTCGGTCGCACGGACTGTCCAGCCCGCGAGGCCGGCCTTCGTCTCGGAGAGCCTGCAAGGCCCCGCACGAATCACATCATTGGCGCCAACTGTGTGGCCCAAGGCCTCAGGGGAGTAGGCGCTGGCATCAGGAAGCCGTCCTGAGGCTCAGGCAGGGTCCCCTTTGCTGCACATCTGTGTGACCGCCACCCTGAGCCTGCCTGGCTTGAACACTACCCCTGACTCCTTGCTAGATGAGGAAACTGAGGCTCAGAAAGGTGGGGGAAAAGCTCCGCCTGGCAGCTCCGCCCCCAGGGCCACACCCATCCCCGCCCCTTAGTCCTGCGGGTGGTGTAGACAACTCCCAACTCATCCATCCCCAGCAGCCTTCAGGCCGCTCAGGCGGGGAGAGGTGACTAGAACCTGGAAGTGCTCACTGGGAAGAATGAGGGTTCTGGGGACAGAAGGCCATCTCGGCCCGCCGCCATCAACCGCCAGGGGTCCAGGCTTGGCGTCCGCCTGTGTGAGCCACGATGCTCCCTTCCACCACGAGGTGGCGCTCCAGGACCTCAGGTTAAAGACCTACCTGCGGTGGCGCTTCCTGAGCTCACGCGCCCAGACTGACCCAGTGCTCAAGCCGAGGGCTGGGATGTAACACTAATTGCAAGAACAATAGCTAATGTTTCTATAGCTCTTTATTCCAAGCGCTATTTAAAGTGCTTGGGCTGGTGTGGTGGCCCACACCTGCAATCCTAGCGCTCCAAGGCAGGAAGGTCCCAAACTCGAGGCCAGCCTGGGCTACAAAGCGAATTCCATGCCAGCATGGTTACGTAGTGAAACTGTGTCTCAAAAAATAAATTAATAAAAACCTTTAAAGTGCTCAGGTTGTTTTCAATGCATGTTTAGACACTCTCACTGGGCCCTTTCTACACAAGGGGAAACTGAGGTCAATGATTTGCCAAGAGTCTCGCAGCTCTGGAATCTGAACCCAGACCGTCTGGCTTGGCTCAAGCCCAGGACTCCAGAGTCTGTGACTGGATGACCCAATCCCCAGGGAGAGGAAAATGGGTTGTGGGAGATGGAGACCCAGGAACGAGCCCAGGCACTGGGCACATCCTACCCTGAGAGCCGTCAAGGACAGGGGTGACGTGGGCTGGAAGGGCCTGCCGCTTGTTAACAGCCTCTGCCAGGCTTGCTGACGGCCCCAGGGTGAGAGGAACGCCGAAGAGTGCCAAGCAGGAACGGCTTACAACCCTGTCCATCTTTCGCACAGCGCTAAGAGAACCTGATTTCCAGGCGCTCGCTTACACAGGGGACCAACGGCAAGGCACCAGCCCCGCGTCTTCATCTCAGGGAGGGGAGCCTGTCGGGGGAATTACTCTTCCCAGGGAGATGGAAACGGAACATCCATTTACCCCCCACCCGCAAAACCAAGACCGCGCAGATAGGCCAAAGGAAGGATCATATTGGATTAAACTTGGTGAACTCTTGAGTTTACTGGGGTTGCTCACAAGGGCATGAGTGATTCACCAACAGCACTTACGAACAGCTCCACCAATGGGAATCACCCCGCCAGGTGCCTCCCCCCAAGCAGTTGCATGGGAAGGTGGGCCGCCGGCGAGACCCCACCTCCTGCCAATCATTTAGCTCTCACATAACTTAGCATCACGCCCAGCTGGGCAGGAGGTGGTGCAACAGCACCTCAGGGGAGGGCCCTGTGGGAGTCTCCTGTGAGGGTCGCCCCCTCTGAGAGCATTACCACAAGTCTAGCTGTGCTGTATAATTTTTCTTATTTCTTTGCAATGACTTCGGGCTAAGGTCCCCAGGGACATCGTCTCTGTCAAGATGGTGACGGTCCTGTCCAGCCCCAGGGAGCCAGCCACACTACAGAGCCTAGGAGGATCCAATGACCCCTCTAGTCCCCCCCACTGTTTCCACATCTCTACCCAGCCCCTCCCCTTCCCCCTTCAGTTTGGGAGCCGGGGCCCAGGATGTCCCCACCTGTCTCTCTCCCGGATGGGTCAGGCAGCCTCTCCCTTCTACAACTGTGATCTGTCCTTTTTCTCTGTTGTGACAGCGAGTGGCAGTTGGGCTGGCCCAGATGAACGCTGACTGAGTGTCAAAACGTTTAGTCTTTGAGGACAATGGTTCTCATGACTGAATTTGAAGCCACAATCCCAAAGGCTGAATTTGGGCACTGAGCCCTGTGGGCACCATTTAGATCCTCTTTGTGCTTAACAAACAAAACAAAACAAAACAAAACAAAACCCTTGCTGCCACCTCTGAATCACTAAAGTGGCCATTCCACCTCTGAGCTCTCACACTACCGTCCCTAACGTAGAGGGTTGCGAACAAATGGAGACAAATTCGGGCTTCAGGTTGCTTCTCTCTGCCGCCGCCAGAGGGCGCACGTGTGCGCGATCTCTAAAGAAAGCCATCAATTTATCCCCTCTCTGAGCAGGAGGTGCTTCTCTGTCTCCAGGAGTCCTCTTCTCCTGTGCCCTTGAATCTGGGCTAGCCTTATGTCGGTGACTGTCTTATGATAAACGACTCTTCTCTCCAAACCCTCTGGTGGCGAAAATTCAATGTCAATGTAACTGAGTTTAAATATCCGTGTACTCGATCACACTAGCCACATTTCAGTTATTCAAGGGCCACAGATGACCAGTGGTTACCATACTGCACAATGTAGATATATGACATTTCCATCACCACAGAAGGCTCTCCTGGGCAGCTCTGGTCCGCACATCCGATGTCCTGCTTCACTTCCCATCACCCTCTCCACCTCTCTCCTGGCTTCTGAGAACACCAGGCAGATCCCTGCCTCAGGGCACATTGACTTGATTTAGCCTGTTCCCATTGCAGTGACTTGTGAGTCCCACGGTGAGGCCACCCCAGATGTTCATGGGGCTCCATCGGACCAGACTGGAGGGTCACACAGCCGGCTGGGGTAAAGCTGCCTCTCTCGTGGCCCCAGAATCTCTTTCGAATGGATTTCCCAGGGTTGGTGTGTGTGTGTGTGTGTGTGTGTGTGTGTGTGTGTGTGTGTGTGTGTGTGTGGTACTGGGGGCTTGAACCCAGGGCCTCATGCCTGCATGCTTTACAAGTGCTGGACCACTGAGCTGTGCCCCCAGACCTTTTTATTTATTTATTTATTTATTT
>VMDO01015779.1:0-23889 GCA_007922755.1 Pedetes capensis
CATTACAACAGATATCAACAAAACAGAAGATCATCAGAGATTACTTTGAGAACTTGTACTCCCCAAAAAATGAAAATACAGAAGAAATGGATAAATTCCTTAACACATATGACCTACCAAAATTAAATCAACAGGATATAAACAAACAGTTCTATAACAAGGAAATTGAGGTAGTAAAAAAGAATTTCCCAATTAAAAAAAGGGTTCATAGCTAAATTCTACGAAGCCTTTAAAGATGAAGTAACACCTCTTCTCAAACTATTCCATAAAATAGAAAAGGAAGGAATACTCTCAAACTCATTCTATGAAGCCAGTATCACCCTGATACCAAACCAGATAAAGAAACAACAAAAAAAGAAAATCATACACCAACTTCACTTGTGAACATAGACACAAAAGTCCTCAATAAAGTACTTGCAAACCAAATACAACAACGCATAACAAAGATGGTACACCACGACCAAGTTGGTTTCATTCCACGGATAAAAGGCTGGCTCAACATACGCAAATCAATAAACATAACTAAACATATCAATAGACTTAGACAGTAATCACATTATCACCTCAAGAGATGCAGAACAGGCCTTTGACAAAGTTCAAGATCCCTTCATGATAAAAGCCCTGAAGAAACTGGGAATAGAAGGAACATTCCTCAACATGAAGGCTACATACAACAAAGGTATAGCCATATGACCCTGTTATACCACTCATGGGCATATGCCCAAAGGAATCCAAGATATCATACCACAGAGATACCTGCACCCCCATATTCACTGCAACACTGTTCACTATTGCAAAGATATGGACTCAACCCAGATGTCCACTGACAGATGAATGGATAAAGAAATGTGGCATATATACATGATATAGTTTTATTCAGCCATAAAGAAGGACCAAATTATGTCACTTACAGGAAAATGGATGGAACTAGATATCATCATGTTAAATGAATTAAGATGGACTGAGAAAGACAAAATACCATGTGTTCTCTCTCATATATGGAATCAATATTTAACCCCCCACATACATATTTACTTTCAATTTACATATATATGTAATGGAAACTAAATGAAATCACCTCATATCTTGCGATTCTCACCTTTGAACAGTGCATACATACATATATGTAAATTGAAAGTAAAAGGGGGACTATTTGGAGTGGGGAGGGGAGGAAGCAAGAAGAGAAGGTAATGAGGGGGTGAATAAGGATAAAATTCATGACATACTTGTATAAACATGCCATAAAAAAGCCATTATATTCTACGTTAATTAAAAGGAAAAAATAAGAGGTTAAACAACAAAATGAAATCAAATGAAAAGATTCTTCCTATTCGAATATTCAGGAAATGTTTAGCAAGTGCCTATCATTTGCCAAGCAGTCAATCTTTGGGTCATTATCCCTTTTCCTAACCTTCTTAATGCTTTTCACAATTCACTATCAGGAGGGCTGGAGTGTAGCTCAGGGGTAGACTGCTTCCCAAGCATGCTTGAGGCTCTGGGTTCAAGGCCCAGCACCAGGGAAAAGTTCAGTATCAGGGTTTCCTTCCTGTACAATTTTTCTAAATTTATTAGTTTGATTCTCCATATAATTATTTACAACTTTGTCTTTAAAACTTGCAGTAACTTCTAAAAGAATCTTCATCCAAAGCCATGAGTAACAGTCTTTCCAACCTTAGGAGAGACAAGTGTCCTGAACCCTTTCCTGCTTTTCAGAGGCACTGTTTTCCTAATATTCCTTTTTGTGTTCGGTTATTTTAAGCTCCCATGACTTCAGTAATCTGAATACCATCATATTTACACATCCTTCCTGATCTCAGCTAGTCTGGGACAACAGGGAGACAGGAATGGCAGTGGCTAAGGCAGGGGTGGGGATGCAAACAGAAATAGATTTGAATCTGGCTCTGTCACTTATCAGTGTGATCTGACATGAGTTAAGTCGCTCCAAAAGCCCTAGCCACCTCATCTATAAAGCAGAGATGCTATAACTAAAGAAGGGGTTATAAGGACTATGTGTGACAATATGAGTAAATGTCTAGCATATGACTGGTATGTTGTAAAAAAATAAATAGTGGTTATAGTAACAATCTCAGTTGGTAGAGCGCTGGTCTGCAGTCTGAGGTCCCGAGTTCGATTCCCAGCACCACAAAAATGGGAGAAGGACGTGGCAACCCACTCCCAAGGCAATCCCTAAATAATCTGCCATTGAAAACCCTATTAGGATCGCTATGAGTTGGACACAACTCAACGGCACCTAACAACAACATAGTAACAATGATACCTTTTATCATTATCTCATGTCTGTTGTTGTTGCTAGGTGCCATCGAGTCAGTATCCGACTCACAGCGATCCTACATACAACAGAGGAAACACTATTGTTAGTGATTCTCTGCTGTTCATAGGGTTGTCAATGGCGGATTGATTTTTGGGAGTGGGTTGCCGGATCCTTCTCCCCAGCCTACAGCACCTGGTGTTCCCAGGCGGTCTCCCATCCAAGTACTAACCAGACCGGACCCTGCTTACTTCCGAGATCTGATGGCATCGGATGCCACAGGGCTACGGCTACAGACTATCTCATGTCTAGGCTCTTAAAATCATTCACTTAGACCTGGTATCAGTATAAAATACACTGTTCATTAGCAAATATTAAATTGCTTCAAACTTATAAATTACAGTTTCTTTATTTTCTTGAGACAAGATCTTACTATGTTGTCTAGGGTTACCTGAAATTATGTGGCCCAGACAGGCCTCAAACTTGCATTGATCCTCTTGCCTCAGCCTCCTGAGTGCTGGGATTATAGATGCATACCACCACACCTGGCATAAATTAGAGTGTCTAAGGTGAGAAACAAGACATTTAACTTGAATGTCTTTAACTTGAATGTCCTTCTTTATTTCCAATTCTGTCTGATCCCTAAAATTTGTTTTCCTACCTTGACAATGGGCTGGGATTTAGCTCAGTTGGTAGAGCATTGCACTGTAGTCTGTGAGGTCCCAAGTTCAATTCCCAGCACCACAAAAATGGGAGAAGGACCTGGCAACCCACTCCCAAGCCAATCCCGAAACAGTCAGCCATTGAAAACCCTATGAGGGTCGCTATGAGTCGGATACCGACTTGACAGCACCTAACAACAACAACCACCTTGACAATGTCATGTTCTACTATAATGAAAAGAAAAATCAAAGACCACAAATTAACACCCCAAAAATAAATAATGGAGCTGGGTGCCATGATGCACACCTGTACTCCCTGCTACACAAGGAGGCTGAGGCAGGAGAATCACAAGTTCCAGGCCAGAGGCAGCCTGTGCAACTTAGCAAGACCCTATCTCAAGATAAAAAATAAAAACTGGTCTGAGGGTGAAGGTCAGTGGTAGAGTACTTGCCTAGTATACGCAAGGCCAAGGGTTCTATCCCCTGTACCACAACGAATGAAGAAATAAAAAGCATTCCTACAAATCAATTCTCATACCTTGTGATTCTCATCTTTGTCCAAGTGCATATAATAGATGGGAAAGAGACCTCGATCCATTCCTTTTTTGTCCCTGGTTACTCGACACTTCACTGTGACACCTCGAGGAGCGGGGCTATATGCAAAATCTTCTAAATTCTCCACTTCTCCCAGTTGGTTATCGACCTGTTGAGCTGTCGTGCCAGAAGCTCCTGTATCCTGAAAGGGCAGCAGCAATAGCAGGATGGGTCATCAACCCTTGTTCTCTGCAAGAAACACTTAATGGACAGAAAACCCTGTTGATTTACCCCTACAGCTTCAACCTTCTGACAAAATAGAGATTCTGGATAGCCAAACAAGGATAGGAATATTGGGAGTAATGAAGGAGCATAGCACCAAAAAAAAAAAAAAAAAAAAAAAGGAAACAGCCTTACAACAACTAACCTGAAAGAGAAGAAATTAGAGAAGTCACTAGCTCTAAGTCTAAATTTCAGCTTAAATCTTTTCAAAGGGCCCTCATTCCAGTAATGGTATTTAAACACCAGACATGTTTGGGAAATAGTCACCTTAGCTCTATAGAAAGAAGTTTCAGAACTACATACTGTGGTTGATTTCTGGCTGGATGCAGAATTGGGTCTGTCTGTTCCTGAATATGGTGACTGGGAACTTAATTTTCTTCCTTCTTCTTCCTCACCATCGGTCTCCTCCTCATCAAAGTTCAAACTACCCGAGATACCTGGCACGAGAGAAAACATGGTCAACAACCATCAATATTGGCTTAAAAAAGAAAATCTTCATAACAATGTTAGTTTTAATTTTCTTGCCCAAAATATTCCTAACTGGGCTGGGGGTACAGCTCAGTGGGAGAGCACTTGCCTAGCATGCAGGAGAGCCTGGATTTGGATCTCAGCACTAGGAAAAAAAAGGGGGGGGGGAATCTTAACTATTCTGACCCAAAACACAGACATTTTACTCAAAATCTTATAATTCTTCATATTCTCACATCCATCCTTTGTCATCTCTTCATCTGTTGCCACCCTAGCTCTTTTAAACACTGTCTAATGGGAAAGTTTTCACAATTCACCTACATGATAAAGGATTAGTATCCAAAATAAACTACCACAACAAAACAAGCAACCCAATTCAAATGGGCAAAGGACCGGGTGCGGTGGCGCACCCCTACAATCCCAGCGGCTTGCAATGCAGAGGCAGGAGGATCGCAAGTTTGAGACCAGAGGCAGTCTGCATAACTTAGTGAGACCCTGTCTCAAAAAGTAAAAAAATGACCTGGGGAGCGCAGCTCAGTGGTCCAGCACTTGCAGAGCATGCAGGTGCAATGCCCTGGGTTCAACCGCCAGTACCACACACACATACACCAAAAAAAAAAAAAAAAAAAAAAAAAAGGCAAAGGACTTAGATATTTCTCCAAAGAAGATATGCAATGGCCAGTAAGCACATGAAAACATATTCAGTATCTCTAGTCATTACAGAAATGCAAATCAAAAGCATCAGATAATGCCAGGCACTGTGGTGCACACCTATAATCCCAGTAACTCAGGTGGTGGGGAAGAAGGATCATAATTTCAAGGCCAGATACAGACTTTGTAACTTAACAAGATCTTGTCTCACAATAAAATATAAAAAATAAAAAAATTGGCTGGAGGTGCAGCTCAGGGATAAAACACTTGCAAAGTATGCATGAGGCCCTGGGGTAAAAAAAGCATCAGATACCACTTCACACTAGTCGAAGACTATTTTTTTTTTTTTTTTAAGAAGGAAAATAACAAGTACCAACCAAAAAAGTGGATAATTGCTGGTAGCAATGTAAAACTGGGTGGTTCCTATGAAAAATGATATGATGATTTCTAACAAAACTTTTATAAACACAATTACCACGTAATCCAGCAATTCCACTTTTGGATATATACCCAAAAGAAATCAGAACTTGAATAGGTATTTGCACACAAATGTTCACAGCAACATTATTCATAATACTGGAAAAATGAAAACCACACTTATGCTGATCAACTGACGAATCCAGCAATTCCACTTCTGGATATATACCCAAAAGAAATCAGAACTTGAATAGGTATTTGCACACAAATGTTCATAGCAACATTATTCACAATACTGGAAAAATGAAAACCACACTTATGTTGATCAACTGACGAATACACAAACAAATTGGGGTATACCTACAATGGAATTTTACTCAGCCTCTAGAAGGGATGAAGTTCTGATACATGCCACAATATGGGTGAGCCTTGAAGTCATTATAAGTTGAAGTAAGGAAGCACAAAAGGAAAAATATGATTTCACTTTTATGAAGCACATAGAACAGGCAAATTCATAGTGACAGAAAGGAGTGGCTAGACATAGGGAGGAATGGAGAATTATTTTGAATGAGTATAAAGTCTCTGTGGCAATGGAAAAATTCTGAATGTGGATGGTAGTGATGTATATACAAATGGTGAATGTACTGCCACTGACTGTGCACTTAAAAATGGCAAATTTTACGTTATGATGTATCTTTCATCACAATAAAAAAATCCAGTGATCTCTTGTTCTCTATACCAGTTATTGTTTTGTTTTCCTCTATTTAATTAAGCTCTAGTCTAGTTAACTAACTCCAATACAGAATGTTTGAAATACTACTACTTTAGACTTATGTAGCACATTTTACAGGTTGGGGGGCAGTGTGAGGGGTGGAACACAGGTCTTTGCGCGTGGTAGGCAAGTGTTGTACCACTGAGTTACATCCCCAGCTCTATAGAAAATTTAAAATTAGCCGGGCATGGTGGCGCACGCCTGTAATCCCAGCGGCTCGGGAGGCGGAGGCGGGAGGATCGCAAGTTCGAGACCAGTCTGCATAACTTAGCGAGACCCTGTCTCAAAAAGTAAAAAAAAATGGGCTGAGGTGCAGCTCAGTGGCCCAGCACTTGCAGAGCATGCAGGCGCGAGGCCCTGGGTTCAACCCCAAGTACCGCAAAAAAAAAAAGAAAAGTTAAAATTATTGGAAATAGCCAGGAGCAGTAGCTCATGCCTGTAATCCCAGTGACTCAGGAGGCTGTGGCAGAAAGATTGCACGTCTGAAGCCAAAGGAGCCTGCAAAATTTAGCAAGACCCTATCTCAAGACAAAAAAAATAATAAAAAAGGGACTGGGGGTGCAACTCACTATGGAGCACCCTGGGTTCAATACCCCAGTAATGCAAAATAATATAAGCAAATAAACAAGCAAATATATAAGTAAATAAATAAAATTAAATTAAAGTTATTAGACAAAACTATTTTTTCCTCACATTTATAGAGTTAGAGTAGAGAAGGAGATCCTGGTAGTCTTATTTTTTGGTTGCTTCTTGTTTGTTTATGGAACATATAATCTAGAGGGGAACAGAAAGGTAAAATATCATATGATGCACGTGGTAAAAATAAGTATAGTGCTCAGATTGATGTGGGGGTGGGATTAAGGTTTAAGGAAAGTCATTTCTTCAAGAGAAAGGGGCAAAGCCAGGTGCGGTGGCACACACCAGAGGCAGCCTGCATAACTTAGTGAGACCCTGTCCCAAGATAAAAAATAAAAAAGGGGCTGGGAGTACAGCTCAATAGCAGAACATTGGCAAAGTATGATCAAAGCCCTGCATTCAGTTCCCCACCATCACGGTGGGGACCAGGGTGAGGGGGTGGGAGGGAATATGAATGAGGCAGAGCAGGACCCAAATTAATTTTTTTCTCCCTTTTGTCTACAGAGTGAAGTTCTCTCTTGTATGATAATTGAAACATCCCCCATACATGATTTACAAGCAGATCTAACAATAGTGGGGCTTTTTTTCTCCAAACCACTTCCTGCCTACATTCAAACATCTCAGAGGAGAGAAAAGTACGATTTATTTTTACATAGTGCATAAATAAATTGGTATTAGCTTTACTCAAGGACATCTAAGAATAAAACAAAGGTTATTTTTTCTAAAAATCAATTTTAGCTGTGTGCAGTGGCAAATGTCTGTAATCCCAGCAACTCAGGAGGCAGAGGCAAGAGGATCTCAAATTCAAGGCCAGAGGCAGCCTGTGTAACTTAGCCAGACCCTGTCTCAAGAAAAGAAATAAAAATGGGGCTGAGGGGTGCAGTTCAGTAGAACACTTGCAAAGCATGCAAAAGGCCCTGTGTTCAACCCCTGAGTACCATAAAAAAAAAAAAAATCATTCTCAAGTGAAAACTATGTCCACACAAAACCTTATATAAGTCTCCTCATCTGTGGTTTTGTTGTTGTTGTTAGGTGCCGTAGCGTCAGCGTCCGACTCACAGCGACCCTACATACAACAGATGAAACACTATTGTCGTGCTTCTCTGCTATTCATAGGGTTTTCAATGGCTGATCTCAGAAGCAAAACAGGATCTGGCCTGATTAGTACTTGGATGGGAGACAGTATATTGTTACAATTGTTCTGTTTTTTATTCCTTTTTGTTAATCTCTTACTGTGTCTAATTTCTACATGAGACATTCTCACAAATAAGAATGTACAGAAAAAAAAAGCACAGTATGTATAGAGTTTGGTCCGATCCACAGTTCCTGGCATCTACTGGGGGTATGGGGGGATATCCTCCACAGATAAGGCAGGACTACTATATATTAATGTTCATAGCAACATAACAACTAAAAGTGGGAAACTAAAAGTGGGAAAAAACTAAATGTCCATCAGGTGACAAACAAAATGTAGTATATCCATACAATGGAATGTTATTCATCAATAGAAAGGAATAAAACTGAGTATGGTGGGGCACACCTGTAATCCCAGACTCGATAGACTGGGAGAGGATGTTGAGTTTGAGGCCAGCCTGGGCTACATAGCAAAACCTTGTCCTGAAAAACTAAAAACACAAAAATTAAAAAGCAAAAAGAAAAGAGCAGCAAAAAAACCAAAACAAAACAAAAACCAACAACAAAAATCCATCCAACCAAACAACAACAAACTCAAACCAAAATAATAAAAAGGAATGAAGAGCTAGGCATGGTAGTGCATGCCTGTAATCCCAGGGACTCAGGAAGCAGAGGCAGGAGGATTGCAGGTTCAAGGACAGAGGCAGCCTGTGTATCTTAGCAAGACCCTGTCTCAATTAAAAAAAATAGAAAAGGGGTTCAGAGTACAGCCCAGTGGCAAAGTACTTGCAAAGTATGTGGGAAGACCTGGGTTCACTCAGCACCCCAGTACCACCAAACCAAACCAAACCAAACCAAACAACCAAGAAAAGAAAATCCCAGGAAGGAGGTACTAATACATGCCACCACATGGATATGCCTTGAAAACATATGCTAAGTGAACAAATGATTCATGAAGGATAACACACTGCATTTATATGAAATGTCCAGAATAGGCAAATCCAGAGTGAGAACAGAGACCGGTTGCTTAAGAACTGCAGGGGTCGGAGGAAAATGAGAGGAGACTGCTAATGGTCCAAGGGGTTTTTTTTCTGGTGTGATTAAAATGGTCTAAAATTGCTTGTGTTAATGGTTGTTCCCTGAGAATACACTAAAAACCAATTAATTGTTCAATTTAATTGGATGAATTATACGGTATATGATTTATTTTTTCTTCTGCTTCTTCAATACTAACCTTAGGCAGAAAGGCAGAAAACTCTTGAGATGCAAGTATTAATCCTCACTTAGTAATGTTTCCAAATGCCACTTCTATACCAAGACTTCTATTTATGTGAATATATGTCTTAAAGTAGAGATCAAACATTTCTCCCAAATCTTTAAGACAGTGGATCCACTTAAGGGACATGATCTGCCAAATTGATGCTTCTTAGACTTAATCAAGAGCGCACTTAATAGGCCTTACAGTCAAGAGCAAGCTCTGGAGTTCATTCATTTAGTACTGAAAGGCCAGTTCTGAGAAGAGCACAGCAGTCTTTCCCAAGGGAAGTGCAAAAGAAGGCAGTTTGGAGTTTACAGTCAGAGATAAACAACTAGACTAAGAACCAGAAAACCCAGCTTTGTCACTACTGACCTTACATGACTTGGGGTAAATGACTTAGCTTTTGGTTAAACAGAAAGTTCTCTTTGCTTGAACTCCTGCTCACTCAACATCTTTCCCCGTGTTTTGTTGTAAAAACAGAGGTAATAAAGTACTAGAGAGAAATATCATGATCACCTTCATACTACAGACAGGGAAACTGAGGCAGAGAAAGTAAAGCTGTTTGTCCCCTTTCTAAGCCAAAAGTGGCACAGATGAAATTCACGGACAGGCAAGCTGGTTCCAGAACTATGTTCATGTCACTGCACTGCCTTTGCTCACCCTGCACTCTGGCTGCTTTTCCCTGTTGGCACACACATCTTGTTTTCTATATCTGGATGCCTTTGTATATGCTATGTCTTCTGTTCAAATTTACCTAGTAATTAGTAGGGTGATCTAAGATGAATTGCTTAGACTCTTTCCCTGGCTGCCCTAGACAAATCTCGCTCTGTAGCCTAGATGGGCTTGAACTCAGCCTCTTGAGTGCTGCATTATACACATGTACCACCACGCCCAGATCAGTACTAACTTTTTTTTTTTTTGGCAGTATTGGGGGATTGAACCCAGGGAACCTCACCACTGGGCTGCACGTCCAGCCCATTTTTTATTTCATATTTTGAGACAGAGTCTCACTAAATTATGCAGGCTATTTCTGGCCTCAAACTCAACGATCCTCTTACCTCAGCCTCCCAAGTCGCTGGGATTATAGGCAACAGAACTAATTTCTTTATATACAAAATGGAGGATAAATACATATTAACCTTCAAAGTAGTGGGGTTGTTTTGTTTTGCTTTGTTTTTTTTTTTTTTTTTTTGTGTGTGTGTATGTGTGTGTGTGTGCTGGGGATGGAACCCAGGGCTTCACACATGTTCTGCAAATGCTCTACCAGTGAACTATATCAAAGCCCTGTGCAGAGGACTTACTCTAGAGCCCAAATGTGATCATATTCCACTTGAATCCCTCACAGGTTCCTATTGTGCATCAGACAAACTCCAAATTCTTGCTATGGTCTACTAGGTCCTGTGTAACCACAGCCTGCTGACCTCTCCAGGCTCATCATGGCACACTCCCCTCCCTACCCTATCACCTCACACTCACCAAAGCCACCTAAATGGTCCCTGCTCTGTGTCAAGCCCTCACTTATACAACACTTTCTCTGGGCAGCTTTCCAAACCTCCCAGTCGGGGTCAGGTAACTTCCTGGGACTCTCCTAGCACCTTGATTTTCTACCTCTAGCCTACTTAAGAACATGAAGCCTTAGAATAAATGCTCCATGAAGGCAGGGATCATGTTTACTATTGTATTCTAAGTGTCTAGAATAGTGCCTCATAGATAGTAGACATTCAGAACCTATTTTCTATGTAAACTGGACTGACCTCAAACTCCTGTCAATCTTCCTGCCTCAGCCTCTTGGGTGCTGGGATACAGGTGTGTGTCGATATGCCCAGCTTATAGACCCTATCTTCTAAATGGATGAATATATGAATCTGTCTGAATACCCATTTACTGTACCATTGTGTGGCAGATTCTCCTAATTCATCTATCCAAGGAACTAACCATGGCTACCTAGTACAACATAGGCACTCGGTAGATATTTATTCCTTATTGGGCTTCAGTTTTCTCATTTGAAAAGCAGGTGCTTGGCTAGGTATAGTGACATTTGCCTGTAATCCCAGCACTTGGGAGGCTGAGGTAGGAGGACCAAGTTTCAGGCTAGCTTGGGCTCCCTAGTACCAGGTGCTATGGTACATCCACCCTTGTAATCCCAGTAACCTGGGAGGCAGAGGTAGAAGGATTGCAGGTCTGAGACCAGAGGTAGCCTGTGCAACTTAGTGTACTCTGTCTCAAAGTAAAAACAATTAAAAAGGGACTGGGGGTACAGCTCAGTTGTAGAGGGCTAGCATGTGTGAGGCCCTGGGTTTAATCCCCTAGTACTGTCAAAAAACATCATTTTCCCTAAGGAGCAAAGAAGACTAAAACGGACCTCTGAAATGTACAGGAATATTTATGGAAATGAGAATTCCAACAGGTGGAAAATAGGCTCTTAATCATCATGAACTATGAAATTCAGGAAGGGCAAAGATGTTAAGTGCAACTTTGTTGAAAGAGTAAGATGAGAAGTGAAAAACTCAAAAAGAGAAAAACAGTTGTATATAGTAGCAAATATTCTGTATTTGGTTTAATTATCTTATTTTCTCAGGCAATAGTATAAATGCTACTATTGTAGGCAATGACCTCTATGCAGATGTCAAAGATGCTTAACACTATCACTACTTTAAATCCATAAACTGGCTGGGTAGAGTTGCGCACGTCTGTAATCCCAGCAAGCAACTCAGGAGGCAGAGTCAGGAAGATCACAAGTTTGAGGCCAGTGGCAGCCTATGTAATTTAGCAAGACTCTGACTCAAAATAAAAAGTTAAAAATGGGCTACAGGGATGGCCCAGTGGTAGAGAGCTTGCAAAAAGCATGTGTGAGGCTCTGGGTTCAACCCCCCAGTACCACCAAAAAAAATTTTTTTTAAATCCATAAGCCACATTACAAGCAATTTTGAGTCATCTATATTATTAACAATGAAAGAAAGGAAAGATTAAAAATGATTAAGACAAACTGCCTTAAAACTATTACCAATCCTCACCATGTTTTTGGAGAATATCTTGCAGGTCTAGCTTGGAAGCAATGTCCAAAGTGCTTTCCCCAACAACATTTCCTTCAGTATCTTCTTTGGCAGTAGAAGAGCACACTGAAAGGACCTGAAGTTTGGTTTCTAAATTCTGAGTATCTGGCTTCAGGAAGGCAGCTGGACCATCAATGCCTAGGATCCAAAAGAAAAGAAAAGAGGAAAGCGTTATCCAGTATTTATCTGGGTGGTTTTGGTGTGTGTGATCAGAATTAAGAACTACCAAGCCATTTCAATTCTCCTCCTTTAATATCACAAAAATATTTGTCCAAGACTGGTGTTGACTGTGTTAATATGCTTAGTTGCTGAAGTAACATGTACTTGATGTTGTACTTTAGAAACAGGAATGAGACATAAAGACCAGGGGTGTGGCTCAGTGGTAGAATGCTTGCCTAGCATGCACAATGTCTTGGGTTTCATCTCTAGCACAAATAAAAAAAAAAAAAGAAAGAAAAAAAAGAAAAGAGAGAGAAACACATACACACAGAGAAACACCAAGAGGACAAAATAGGTCCTCTGTAGTACAGTTTCTATCTAAGCCCTGCTCACAAGACATGACCGAGAGGACTTTTTGTGTGTGTGTGTGGTGCTGGAGATTGAACCCAGGGCCTCACACTTGCATGCTTTGCAAGTGCTGTACCACTGAGCTGCACCCCCGCCCATTTTTTCACTTTTTTGAGACAGGGTCTTGTTAAACTATGCAGACTGCCTCTGGTCTCAAACTTACGATCCTCCTGCCTCTGCCTCCTGAGTCACTGGGATTACAGGCGCACAGGTGCGCGCCCGGTTGACCAAGAGGCTTTTAATACTATTCTTCCTCCACTCCTCACCATGTTGGATGAGGCTTGAGCTGCCTATTGGAAGACTGTTAGCTCTCTACCTACTTCTGACTTCATGGTTAACCTCTGCCATGATATAACATCCAAAACTACGAGCTCCTCAGGGCTGGGGGAGATAGCTCCATGGTGGAGTGCTTGCTTGGCATGCATGAAGCCCTGGGTTCATCCCCCAGCACTGCAAAACACAACCCCCAAACCGAGTGCTTCAAACAGGCAATTCTAGATTAATTCATTTGGCATCTAAAAACAATAATTCTAGGATGGACAGGAACTTGAGGGCATCTTCCACTGGCTAAACCATTTTTTAATTCTATTCAATGACCTAGAATGAGATTATAAAAACTCATGAAGGTATTTAGTAACAACACTAACATTATCCTTTCGCTCCATCTGAGAATCTTCCTGCCATCTCTTAGGTCTGTGAAAACTGCACCCCAGCAGGAAGTAATACTGCCTAAATACATACCATGGAGGATGACATCATTGTGAGGAGTCTGAGGTTCCACCAGAGGCGTGTGCTCCTCACTACCTCTTGGCTTTAATCTACGCAGCCTGCCTTCTGGGTTTGGCTGTACCATGAGTGGCTCAAGGCGCTTCTTTCTCTGCTTCTTTTCCAGCAGTGCCCTCTAAAGAAAAAATGTGGTATTACAGCCAAGAGATAGCCACTTAGGGTATTTAGTCCGCTTTTCATTGGTCCTCATAAAAACAAGCATTTTTTTTTGTTTCTCACACGAGAAATGGGAAAATTGAGAGATAATATTTTTGTTTGTTTGCTTGGTTGCTTGCTCGTTTGGAATAGGGTCTAAGTAGCTAAGGATAGTTTGAAACTCATAATCCTCCTGCCTTGGCCTTCCAAATCCTGAGATTACAGGCATGTGCCACCATGCCTGACCTAAGTTTTACTTTCTTGATCATCTCACAAAATTTGAAATCAAATAAACTTGGGCCTGGAGTGAGATGGGAAAACAAACAAACAAAAACTGGCAGTTGGAACATTCCAAATGGAAAGTAATCAAGTCTAAAGAGCCAAGAGGGCTGGGAGCATAGCTTAGTGCTTAGAGTGATTGTCTTGTATGTGCAACGCCCTGGGTTCCACCTGCAAAAAGAAGGGTCAAGCATGGTTGCGTCACAGTTATTTGGGAAGCTTAAGTAGGAGGAATGCTTGAGCCTGGGAGTTAGGGGTCAACCTGGGCAACACAGCAAGACTGGATCCCAAAACATCAGAACAAAAGCAAGATACACAATAGCAAAGAAGTCAGGGGAAATAAGCATAAAAGACAATGAGAAAAATCTCAATGAGATGGAAAGGATGGTACTGTCATATATGTTATTTTTAAACTCTGGCTTATAATACTTAGAGCTTATAATACATAAAAATTATGAAGAATCTGGAATATCTCTGAATAGGAAAAATGCCAAGCACCAAACTTAAAATGAAGCCATAATTAAAAAGCAAAGACATTATAACCTACTTCTACTATTTCTCAGGCAAAAACTCATCTATTCACTTTTTTCTTGATAACTGCTTTGAAAAAGTACCTCTAGGAACAATCACTCCAAGGGATGGGACTAATAAGAAAGGAAGTATATTTCTCTTGAATGGGCTGATGAAAGCATGCAGATAAATTCTAAATACACAAAAGGATTAGGGCTAAAATTCACCTTTGTGGGGAGTTCAGGTAAAGGTTTATACCATCAAGAATGAAGAGCTAAACTGGGCTCGGTGGCACACGCCTGTAATCCCAGTGGCTCAGGGAGCAGAGGCAAGAGGATTGCAAGTTCAAGACCAGAGGTAGTCTGTGTAACTTAGCGAGACCCTGTCTCAAAAAGTAAAGAAATGGACTGGGGGTGCAGTTTAGTTGTCCAGCACTTGCAGAGCATGCAAGCGGAAGGCCCTGGGTTCAACCCCTAGTACCGCCAAAAAAAAAAAAAAAAAAAAGAAAAAGAAAGAAAAAAAGAAAAAAGGAGGAAAGAAAGAAAAAAAAAAGAATGAAGAGCTAGCCAATCATGGTGGTGCACACCTGTCATCCTAGCACTCAGGAGGCTGAAGTGGGAATATGACAGGTTTGAGGCCAGCTTAGAATACATACTGAGTTCTAAGCCAGCCAGCGCTACGTAGCAAGACCCTGTCTCAAAAATCCAAAAGAATAAAAATAAAATTTAAGAATAGATATCAAAGCAAAAACATTGATATTTAGCCATATTTCGTGGTAGCACATGGCTATAATCCCAGCTACTCAGGGGGCTGAGGCAGGAGGATCACAGATTCAAGGCCAGATCAGCCTGTGCAACCCAGCAAGACCCTGTCTTACAAAAAATTAAAAAAAAAAAAAAACAAAAAAAAAAACAGTGCAAGGAGACAGGACTGCCACGCAGCTCAGTGGTGGTGAATGTGCCTACCATGCACAACACCCTGGATTCAACCCCCCATACTACAAGTGGGAAAAAAAGGGAAGGTATATACTGACATTTTGTATTTTGATTATTTTGATAATTATTTATTTGGATTTTCATTTTGAGAGTCCATGAATTAGCATGAATAAAAGAACTTTAATGTGCCTGGAACACTAAATAAATAGGAGGTTATAATGAGTTCCTCCCCATAGAATTTGTTAAGATTCTTCTGACAACTAAGAAGTCTTATAAAGAATGTATAAAGAAGTAATCCACCTGAAGTAATGGTAAATAAGTACAGAAAATATGAGAAAATGCAGCATCTTATTTGTATGATGATTGTTTTATATTTTAACTGCTGTTAAGTCTCATAACTATGAAATGATTGATGAAACAAAACATGAGCTAAAGGCTAATCCATTTTATTAATGTGTAAAGAAAAAAATGTACTATGAAAAGGAGTCTTCTGCTTATGATCTGGATGAGAGAGGCCAAAAAGAGAAATGCTAAATCCAATAGATAAGATTATTTTTAATATTTATACTGTTTAGAAGAACATTGTAGCAACCAGCATAAAATCATAAATGTACATACTTCCCTGGGTAGCAAGTAATGATCACAATTTCAATGAGATAGAAATTGTTGTTGTTGTTAGGTGCCATAGAGTTGGTATCCAACTCATAGCAACCCTATGTACAACAGGGAAAAACACTATTATCAGTGCTTCTCTACTGTTCATAGGGTTTTCAATGGCAGACTGATTTTTGGGAGTGGGTTGCCGGGTCCTTCTCTCAAACCTACAGCACCTGGTATTCCCAGGCAGTCTCCCATCCAAGTACTAGCCAGGCCCGACCCTGCTTAGCTTCTGAGAGCTGATGGGATCAGATGCCACAGGGCTACAGCTGCAGGTGAGATAGAAGTAGAAAGAGGTAAATCAATGATACGTAGACAGATGATAATACTTGGAAATTTTAATACAGAGTTCAAAAATCCAATTTATTATGGATTTTTATGCAGTTAAAAACATCTACACATTAGCCAGTGGACACTTTTAGAAACTTTATAAAATAAAGAATAAACATTTTTCAAGCAAATACATACCCTTTACAAATGCTGACCTTGTAGTAGGGCATTAACAAAAACTTCCATCAATTCCAAGGGAAAAATAATATATAGATTATAATTCAGTAACATTACAAATCATAGGGAAGGAATACTTTTTCTTTTGTTTTCTTTTTTACTTTTTCTTCTGAGACAGAGTCTCAGTAAATTATGAAGGCTGCTTTTGGCCTCAAATGTACAATCCTGTCTCAGCCTCCCAAATCGGTGGGTTTATAGGATGTGGCACAGCACTTGATTAGCAGGAATACTCGTTCAAATCACATATAGTTTGATACAAAGTATGGTTGTTTTCTTTTGTTTTTGTGGTACTTGGAGGCTGAACCCAGGGCCTCGTACATACTTTGCAAGCTATCTCTGGTCTTGAACTCATGTCCTCCTGCCTCAGCCTCTCGTGTGGCTGGGATCACAGGCATGCACCACCCCATGCCCAGCTAAAACATGTTATTAAGTAATGTTTTCCACCAACAAATCATGAAATGAATTAAGAAATCTGTGAATTTAAGTAATAAAATTGTGAGGGGCTAGAACCCAGGGTCTTGCATCTGCTAGGGCAGTGTTCTACCACTGAGATACATCCCCAGCCCTTTTTTATTTTGAGACTGAGTCTAACTAAGTTGAATAGGCTGCCTGTAGCCTCAAATTTTCTTACATGATGTTGTTAGGTGCCATCGAGTCAGGTCTGACTCATAGTGATCCTATGTCCAACAGAACAAAACAGAACCCAACACTATGCCAAGCACACAATATTTTTTATGTTTAAGCCCTTGCAGCCAGTGTGTCAATCCATTTAGTTGAGGGTCTTCCTTTTTCTCATTGACCTGCCACTCTCCCAAACATGATGTCCTTCTCCAGGGATTGGTCCCTCCTGACAACATGTCCAAAATATGTAAGACATAGTCTAGCCATCCTTGTTTCCATGGAGCACTCTGGTTGCACTTCTTCTAGTAAAGATCTGTTGGTTCTTTTGGCAGTCCATGGTATATTCAATATTTATCTCAGGCACCATAATTCAAAAGCATTACTTTTTCTCCTGTCTCCCTTATTCAATGTCCAGCCTTCACAACTGTATGATGCAACTGAAAATACCATGGCATGAGTCAGGTGCACCTTCAGTCTTCAATGTGACATCTTTACTTTTTAACACTTTAAAGAGGTCTTTAGCAACAGCTTTTCCCAATGCTACACGTCTTTTGATTTCTTGGCTACTGCTTCTGTGGGTGTTGATTGTAGAACCAAGTAAAGCAAAATCTTGGATAACCTCAATCTTTTCTCTATTTATCATGAAGTTGCTTACTGATCCAGTTGCAAGGATTTTTGTTTTTTTCATATTGAGGTGCAATCCATACTGAAGGCTATGTTCTTTGATCTTCATCAGTAGATGTTTCAAATCTTCACTTTCAGCAAGCAAAGCTGTGTCATCTGTATAATGCAGGTTGTTAATGTGTCTTCCTCCAATCCTGATGCCATGTTTTTCTTCATAAAGTCCAGTTCTTTGGATTATTTGCTCAGTATTAAGATGGAAGAAGTACCCTGAAAGGATACAGCCCTGACGCATACCTCTCTTCACTTTAAACCAGGCAGTGTTTCCTTGTTCTGTTCAAATGACTGCCTCCTGGTCCATGTACAGTTTCCTCATGAGTAAATTCAAGTGCTCTGGTATTCCCATTCTTCACAATGTTATACATAATTTGTTGTGATCCAAACAGTCAAATGTCTTTGCATAGTCAATAAAACAGAGATCTGTCTGGTATTCTCTGATTTTGGCTAATAACCACTGCTAATATCAGTAATGATGTCCTTGGTTCCATGCACTCTTCTGAATCTGGCTTGAATTTCTGGCAGTTCCCTATCAATATACTGCTGCAGTAGCTTTTGGATGATCTTTAGCAAAACTTTATTTGTGTGTGATGTTAATGATATCATTTGATAATTTCTGCATTCATTGGATCCCCTTTCTTGGAAATAGGCACAAATATGGAGCTCTTCCAGTCATTTGACCAGGTAGCTGTTTTCCAAATTTTTTGGCATAAACACATTAGTACCTCTAGTGCTGCATCTGGGAGAAGGACCTGGCAACCCCCTCCCAAAAATCAATCTGCCATTGAAAACCCTATGAACAGCAGAGAAGTGCTGAAAATAGTGTTTCCTCTGTTGTACAGAGGGTCGCTATGAGTCGGATACCGACTCGACGGCACCTAACAACAACAACAACAACAGTGCTGCATCTGTTTGTTGAAATATCTCAATTGGTATGCCATCAATTCCTGGAGCCTCATGTTTTGCCAATTCCTTAAAGGCAGCTTCCACTACTTCCTTCATTACCATTGGTTCCTGATCGTATGCAACCTCTTGAAATTACTGATCATCTACCAATTATTTTTGGTATAACGACTCTGTATTTCTTCCATCTTCTTTTGATGTTTCATAGGGAAGGAATACCTTTTCTTTTGTGTTCCTGCCTTGGTTTTTTTTTTTTTTTTTTTTTGTGGTACTCAGGGGTTGAACCCAGGGCCTCATGCTTGCATGCTCTGCAAGTGCTGACCACTGAGCTGCACCCTCAGCCCATTTTTTTACTTTTTGAGACAGGGTCTCACTAAGTTATATAGACTGCCTCTGGTCTCAAACTTGTGATCCTCCTGCCTCTGCCTCCCGAGCTGCTGGGATTACAGGCCTGCACACCGCGCCCGTCACCCTTGGGTTTTCTTTTGAGACAGGGTCTCAGCAAATTGTGAAGGCTGCTTCTGGCCTCAAACCTGCAATCCTCCTGCTTCGGCCTCCAAAATTGCTGGGATTACAGGCATGTAGCATGGCACTTGGTTGGCAGGAATACCTTTTCAAATCCCGTATGTTGCTAGGAGCAGTGGCACACGCCTGTAATCCCAGCAGCTCGGGAGGTGGAGGCAGGAGGATCGAGAGTTCGAGACCAGAGGCAGGCTGCGTAATTTAGCGAGATCCTGTCTCAAAAAGTAAAAAAATGGGTTGGAGGTGGCAGTTCAGTGGTCCAGCACCTGCACAGCATGCAAGCGTGAGGCCCTGGGTTCAACCCCAAGTACCACAAAAAAACAAAAGCAAGCAAACAAACAAAAAGTCCCGTATGTTCTGATGGAAAATATAGTTGTT
Source organism: Pedetes capensis (assembly GCA_007922755.1). Classification (NCBI taxonomy): domain Eukaryota; kingdom Metazoa; phylum Chordata; class Mammalia; order Rodentia; family Pedetidae; genus Pedetes; species Pedetes capensis. The sequence continues at coordinate 19,615 of VMDO01015779.1, forward strand.
TTGTTTTGCTTTTGTGATACTTGGGGCTTGAACCCAGGGCCTTGCACATTCTTTGCAAGTGCTCTATCACTGGGCTGCACACTCAGCCTAATTTTTTTTTAATTTTATTTTGAGTCACGGTCTCAAAGTTACATGAACTGTCTCTGGCCTTGAACTCATGATCCTCCTGCCTCAGCCTCCTGAGTCACTGGGATTACAGGCATGCACCACCATGCCCAGCTAAAATATGTTATTAAGTAATGTTTTTCCAACAATAAATCATGGAATGAATTAAGAAATCTATGGATTTAAGTAATAGATTTTGGGGAAGGGGGGACTACAGCTAGAACTCAGAGCTTTGCACAAGCTAGGCAAGTGTTCTACCACTGAGCTACATTTCCAGCCCTTTTTTATTTTGAGACATTCTCCTTAAGTTGCACAGGTGCCTCAAGCCTCAAATTTTCTTACATATAATATCAAAAGTATAAGTGACCAGGCTGGGAGTGATGGTGTATACCTGAAATCCCAGAGACTCAGGAGGCTAAGGCAGGAGGACCATGACTCCAAGGCCAGAGGCAGCCTGCATAATTTAGTGAGACCCTAACTCAAAATAAAAAAGGGGCTAGGAATATGGCTCAGTGGTAGAGCACTTGCCTAGCATGTGTGAAGCCCTGGGTTCAACCCCTGAGTACTAAAAAACAAAACAAAAATCTTGGTATTAAAATGTTACATTGTACCCCATAATTATGTACAATTACTATGTATCAATTAAACATAAAAATATGTCTTTAAAAAACCCATACTTGGTTAGATTAGTTTAGGAATAGAAACAAAGTAAAATTACTTCCCTGCCCCCCAAATAAAAGTGTAACCAAAAACTGGGACCAATGCTGGGAAAAAAAATTAAAAAGCACAGCAGCATGTTCAGATCACATTTAAGATAAGAAAATAAATATTTTGTCAAATAAAATTCCAGTGCAGAGAGGTATTTAAGGTAGCAGAACCAAATTACATCATGTAAACACACAGTTAATGCCTGCTATGGTTTGGATATGGTCTGTATGTGTCTCCCAAGGTCTGTATGCTGGAAGCATGGTCCTCAGCATAGTGATGTTGACAGGTGGTGGGATTTTTTTTTTTAAATAGTATAGAATAAGTTTATTAAATATAGTACACCTTTAAGGAATAATCAGAGGGAAAACTGAGGTACCTAAAGAAGCTTATGTAGATCGGCAAAGGAACTTGGCAAAACCCAGTTCCTTGGGTCAATCAGCATAAGGAGTCTCTAGTCCCCACGGGAAGGTAAAGAAGCCAGAAACAGCAGAGGTAAGCAGGCTTTTAGAGGGAAAAGTGCCTTGGATAGACAAAGAAGATGGCAGACCCAAGAGAAAAGAGCAGAGAGCACCTGGTCAGAGAGAGAAGAGCAGAGGGTCAGAGAGGAAGAAAGAGAGATAGAGCTTGTAGAAAAAGAGATGAAGAAGAAAGAGAGTGGGCTTGTGTTCGCTTTAGTTTTATTCAAACTAGGAAATGCCCAGTGTGACATCAGTCTTGGGTGTCCAGCTCTGGGTGCCTAGTCCAGCTGTGGGCTCTTAGTGTGATGTGGGTGTAGGGTCTTTGTTTTGTAAATGGTTTGAGGGCTTGGAGAGGGTGTGGGACCCATTAGAAAATATCCTTCCAATGACCTCAGAGACACAGGTGGCTTTTTCATCATGGCAGAACAGCAGGAGTCATTTCCACTCCCCTGTTCCTCCAATTACATGCTAAAGCCTAAGCTAGCTACCTAACATCCCCTCCTCAAGAGGTGGGAATTCAAAAATCATTTAGGGAATTGGGTGACAAATCAGTCTGGCTACTTCCAGCTGAGAAGGGGTGTAGCAGGGTTTAAGGTCCCCACAGTTCCTGACTTTCAGGCTCAGGCTGGACAAGGGGACTCAAGAACCCAGGTATATGGGACTGGATATTGTAGCAAAGGTTGTGGGATCTCAAGAAGTAAAGCCTAGTAGAAGGTGGTTAGATCATTTAGAACAGGTCATTCTCACCCTGAGACCTTAGCTGGTTCCAAGAGCAAGTTGTTATAAAAAGAGCAAGTGATCTCTCTTCTGCATACAACCCTTTCTCTTTCTGTTTCTCTGCCTCACTGGGATGCAGCCAAGGGCACCCTCACCAGACGCCAAAAAGAGCTGTCTGATCTTGGACTTCCAGCATCCAAAAACTGTGGGCTAAATCAATCTCATTTCTTTTCTTTCTTTATTTAATTAACTAACTTTATTTGTTTATTTATTTATTTTGATAAGTTCTTGCTGTGTAGCCCAGGCTGGTAGAGAATTCACTATGTGGCCCAGGATCATCTCAAACTCGTGTCAATCATTCTTTCTCAGCCTCCTGACTGCTGGAATCATAGGCATGCACCACCATGCCCAGCTACTTTTCTTTTAAAGTACCCAGCCTCAAGTGTTTTGTTACAGCAACATAAAATGGACTAATACAACACTCTACTAATTCTTGCGAAAGGTGCCAGGGAACTATTCAGTGATTATAAATCCAAGGCCACTTTGTTGCTAACATCCTCAAAGCACTTTGGTCTTGCCATAGCCCAGAGCTTTGGTCCAGCAACTACTAAGTGGAGACACTGTTTAATGAGTAACCATCAGAGCTCTTTTCTTTCCAATCTTTTTTTCCAAACCCAGCCACAACATCTGATCCAATACCATCAGCATCACAGTTAGGAAAGTTGTCCACCTATTTCAAAAGAGGAGAATTTGCTCACCTGATTGTCCAGTTTCAGTTGTCTTAGCTTCATGGTTTCATCTTCAAAGGCACTATTTCAAAGAAGAAAGCATATAAAGAGGAAATTGTGTCAAAAATCTTGTCAATCTCATCCTTTTACATATGTACTCCTCCAGGCTACTTGGAATCAATGAATTTTGCCTTAGAAAGATTATCAGTTTCTTCTTTTTCCTATTTTTTTTTAAGACAGGGTTTCATTGTGTAGTATAGCCCAGGTAGTCCTTGAACTCATGTCAAGCCTCTTGTCTCACCCTCCCAAGTGCTGGGAGTACAAGCGCGTGCCACCACACCCAGCAGAAAAGCATCAGGGTTTTCTTGTTTTTTTGTTTTTTTTTTTTGGTTGGGGTGATTGTATCAGGAGTAGGCTGCCAGGTCCTTCTCCCATTTTCATAGTATAGGGGATCAAACTCATGGCCTCAGAGAGCGCAGAGTGGCACTCTACCAACTGAACTAAAACCCCAGCCTAAAGCATCAGTTTCTAAATGTTGCCCACACTGTGGAAGGACTTGCAGTCTTTAATGCTAAACTTAATTCCACAGAGGACTTGGGGAGACATAAATACAGAAAGGATAAGAAACAAATGTTAGCTAAGCATGGTGGTGCACTTGGGAGGCTGAGCCAAGGAAGATCAACATGAGCTGAAGGCCATCCTAGTCTACATAGCAAGTTCCAGGCCAGCCTGGGTTACACAGAAAGACCTAGTCTCAAACAAACAAACAAACAAACAACAAACAAACTAACAACAATAAAAAAATAGGAAAAAATGTTAGCACAGACTCCATGTACGCAAGGAGTTCTTTCTTCCTTTTTTCCTTTTTTCCTTCCTTCCACCTCTCCTTTCCCCCTTATTTCTTTCTTTTCCTCTTGGGGCTGGTGCTTGAACCTAGGGCTCTGTGCATGCTAAGCATGTGCCCTACCACTGAGCTTCACCTCCAATCCCTTATTCTTGTTTTAAACCATGTACTGAGTACTCAGTATGTTTCAAACTCACCCTCAGTTGGTAGAATGCTTGCTCTGCATGCTTGAGGCCCTGGGTTTGATCCCAAGCACCACAAAAATGGGAGAAGGACCTGGTGGCCCACACCTGAAACAATCACCCATTGAAAACCTTATAAATAGCACAGAAACACCAACATAGTGTCAGGCATGGCACAGTGTTGGGTAGTGTTTCATTCTGTTGTACAAAGGGTTGCTACAAACTGGACCCAACTTGACAGCACCTACCAACAAAAATGAAGCCTTTTCTATAATTTTAACAATTTCCTAAGATTCCATTTTGTGATTCAGTATTCTTAGCAAGAGTGCAGTATGAAGCAAGGCAGAAACAGTTCTCAGATACCTGGGTTATAAGTATCTAGCAGCATTTTACTGCCAGAAAAACTGGAAGTGCAAGGTCTTATTTAAGAAGACAAATTTCAGCTAGGCGTGGTGACGCACGTCTGTAATCCCAGTGGCTTGGGAGGTGGAGCCAGGAGGATTGCAAGTTCAAGACCAGAGGAAGTCTATGTA